>CAODLS010557262.1:0-25116 GCA_948243855.1 Flueggea neowawraea | reverse complement strand
GGCGTACAGAATACAGTACAACTGGGACGCGATCTCCGGGATGCCGACGAACCTGTACGGCCCGAACGACAATTTCCATCCGGAGAATTCGCACGTGCTACCGGCGCTGATGCGGCGGTTCCACGAGGCGAAGGCGTCAGGGGCGGAGAAGGTGGTGGTATGGGGGACGGGGAGTTCCTCCACGTGGATGATCTGGCCGATGCGGTGGTGTTTTTGATGGAGAAGTACAGTGGATTGGAGCATGTTAATATGGGGAGTGGCAAGGAGGTTACTATTAAGGAATTGGCGGAGTTGATGAAGGAGGTTGTGGGTTTCAATGGTGAGCTTGTTTGGGACACTTCAAAGCCTGATGGCACTCCTAGGAAGCTTATGGATAGCTCTAAGCTTCTTGGGTTGGGTTGGTCTCCGAAGATTTCGCTTAAAGACGGTCTTGTTGATACCTATAAGTGGTATTTGGAGAATGTGGTGAAGCAATGAATGGAAATGCAGGTGATTTTTATTGCTTTGATTCGATTCAGGCATCATTTTTTAGTATGCTTATTGCGATTCAGAACTACTATCGGTGTAATAATTATAAGGTTTAATTTATTGTCTACCATTATACTTGATCGTACTATGACATGATGCATTCATTTGAAGCCAATTGAGATTTCTTTGAGTAGTGTATTTGTCCTTTGGCTGGATCTGTGCATCGTGAATATCATGTTTGGTTGAGCCTTGCTGTCTCTGATGTTAAGTTGGAACTGTTGTGGTTACTTTAGGTTTAGCCAGAAATTGCAAGCCTTTTTGTGATTTCTAGTTTCAGGTTTGCCCGCGTTTGTACCTTCCCTGTTCAAGACATAGAAGCATTTTAAAATTAGCTGAAAGCTTTCCAACTATATTATTGGGTGATGAAATGAGTGCCGGTGTTTGTTTTTTGTTGCTTTGATATCAGATTTGGTGCATTCTTGCTTGATTGTGTTGATAATTTGCATGAGCTTGAGGCTGATTTACTCTTGGTGGATGAACAAAGTTGCTACTTTGGTGTGGTTGCTGCATTTCATCAAAAACATTGCAATCTTGATGTTTCTGTCTTTGACTCAACCACATGTTTAGTTCACATGCACAGTATTTGCTTTCACTCTGCTTACTCAACCTCAGTTGTACTTAAAAATATAGCATTTTTTGTATTTTGCGTTTTTTCTCCCCAAAGACTTAACTTCCTATTGTTTGAAGCCGTTGATATTTCTTGGGATTGAAATTCCATTACCCTAAAAAGAGAATCAACACAAAAAGAAAAAAAGAAACTCTTAATTAAACTTGCACGAATAAAACGCTACGTACTAGAATAGACAGTGCCTCTTTTAATATTTCCTAGAATAGATATCAATTCATGTACTATGACATTGTTGGTTTGAATCCTAAGTTGATGAATAGAATTAATCCCGCTATGAACTTCCAGGGTCAATCTAGTCAAGCAGGCAAATGCATAGTACCACTAGTATATTAGATTAGCCTAGTTGGATTGACATGTTGGTCGAGTGGTCATTTTTTCAAAAAGGAAATACTACATATTATATAGTTATCCATTGTGTTGTGATGTTTCGATGTACAAATCTATAATTGTGATGTTTCACTTAATTTGACTCAGTTTTCTACACTAACCTTTGCTTGGATTGATAGAATTGAATGGAAAGGAGAAGAAAAGAAATCTGATTTACATTCAATTTTATTGTCTGAACAATGCTAAAATAGAGGAATTGAAAGGAAATGATTAAAATTGGAGAGAATTCCATCCATTCTATGCATTGATGGATTTCTCTAATAAATTAGAGAGAAAAGAGAGAAATGGGGAGAAATTTGGATTGAAATGACAATATTACCCTTTAAAAAAATTAAAAAATGATGATTAATTCTATTTTATTTGTATTGAAATGACAATATTACCCTTTAAAAAATTAAAAGAGAACTCTTTTTTTTTTTCTATTTTATTGTTCAAATAAGGATCCAAACAAGATGCTAGTTCTACTTTAGACTAACAAAGAGAGAAGAAAAAGAATTATTTTTTATTCCTGATTCCGCTCCGACCAAGCGCCATCACATGGTAACTATCACAAACACAATTTGCAAAGTCTCTAGAACCAACTCGAACTCTCATAAACTGCCACATGCCCTTCCACTGCCGTAGCACCGTCCTTGGGCCATCTCTAATTATAAATATAAAAATATAATAATTATAATAAAAATTTATCTAATTATTTATTCTATTTTTAACATCAAATATAATATTTTAAATATATTTCTCATTATACTTTTTTTATTATTATTTAATAATTTATATCTATATTTAATTATTTTACTTTTTCTTTCAAAAACAAATATTTTGATATTTTTAATAATATATAAATATTAAACATAATTAAAATAAAATAAATCTAGAGTAAAATATATATTTTTTATTTATTATTAGTTTTATTTTTTATAGTAGAATATTCTTATTTATGTTAAATTATATTGATATGAATGTGTTTATGGTTTAAATTTACAGAACGTGTACTTTATTAATTTTTTAATTTTTTAATTATATTTTAACTATAATATTAAAATAAATTAAATTATTAATTAAATTTAATTTTAATTTAATAAATACATTGATCAATTAAAAATATAAATATACCACAAATTAAAACTATCACAATATAAATTAACATTCTAATTAATATAATTAAAAAGAATAAAAAAAGAAAAGAAAAAAATAATAAAATAATAAATGCTATAAATTCGGTAGTAACCCAAATTTAGTGGCTACAGTGTTTTGCACAAAGTTGTAATTTGGTGCTGGATTGGAGCAAAAGTAGTGCAAAATGCAGGGAGAAGCTCTTAAACCCTAAACCCTCCTTGTATAAAACCCCAATTTCGAAACCAACATTTCACATCCCTCCTAATGGCAACTCCAGCGGCCAGAATGATGCTTTTCAAAAACGGCAAGTCGCTTCCCCTCCATCTCCTCCGTGGCCGGCTTTCCGGCGCATCATCCACCACCTACTTTGGACCTGCCGTCATGTCCGGTGCCGAATTGCAGAACCAAGCTTCCAATTTTGTCCAGTTCTTGCTGGGATATCAGTCTACTGTTGTTCCTGCTTTTGGCTCCACGCAGATTGCTGCTGCCAATGGAAGCGGTAATGGTGTTGACATGATTATTGACCGGAGTTTTGGCGGGTTCGGCGAGGTGGTGCGTCGGGTCGAGGCTCGTGGAAAGAAAGTAGTTGATGATGATCTAGATGATGACGATGACGATTACCATGACGCTCGGTTTTACGACGACGTTCATGACTCGGACCTTGATGATTTTAGTTTTTCTGATACTGATGATGAGAAAGAAGATTAGTAATGAGAAATAACAGTTGTGGTCTCCAATTCATCTTTTGCTGTTGCATTTGCTATTGTGTACCGTGATGTGATTTTAACAACATTGTTAATCAATCTATTGAATTCGATCTATATACTGGTTCTTCTCTATTGATTAGCGGTATATTTTTTTACTGATGATTGTTAATAGGTTCTGATAATACGGTTTGTTGAGATCTTCTTTGACGATGTTCCAAATGAGTTATAATGTTGCAGAACTCTGGAAGCCTACTGATATTTACATTTCGAAGCGCAGGTCATAGTTTGATGTTGGAGTCATTTCCATTTTTTCTCATCAGAGCACTCCAACAATGTTTCTTATTTTCGCTCTCTTTGTATAGTTGATCCTTTGAATCTCAAATATCGGGTTTCACTAAAATGGTTAATAGATCTGTAAACGATTTTGAGAATTTGACTTGATCGAAAAGAAGTCCCAAATAATAATCGGCAGAATCCATATATATTCTTAGAGGATCACCAACAGTTTTTTTAACATAAAGAGTTAAAATATATTATTTAATTTAATTTTGTTATTCTATTTATCTTGAAATTAGAAATTTGATTTACTTTTCTTCTTAATAATTAATATTTTATTGTTTAAATTTAAAAATAGAGAAAAGAATGAAGATATACTCCATATAAGATTTGTCCAAATTTCAAGATAAATCTTAAAACAAAACTGAATTAAAATAGAAACGATGTTATTTTATTTCTTATGGATTTTTTCTACATCGGGTGATGTTTATGATACGTCAGCAATCGTCGTCCCCATCAACTTTCTATTAAGTCCATATTGGCATTTGAGATAATATTTGACGAAAGTTTTAACCCATACTAAATTTGATATAACGTGTATAGTTTGAACAATTTTTTACTATTTATGATAATTCAAGCTAAAATTAATACAATTGGAATAATTTTGAGTTTTCTTTGTCATTTATAATAGTTCAAACTAAATTTGACAAAATTAGAATAGTTTAAGCTTTTTTTACTATTTAAGATAATTCATGCGAAAATTGATACAATTGAAATAGTTAAATATTTTTTTGTCATTAAGCCGTTATATTTTAAAAAATACTAATATTATATTATTACATAAAAAATTATCATGATTATTTACTATATAAAATAAACTCACTTGCATGACACGTCACAGACAAACTAGTTTAAAGTAACAAACGAAAGTTGTAAAATCAAGTCCACGAAAGAAAGTAGGGATGAACTTGCCATCCTCACTTGGTGAGCTCACTAAACTTGAATTTTTGGACCTTTCAGTTAACAATTTTTCAGGTCAAGTGCCATCCTGGTTGGAAAATCTAACGGAGCTTGTCGAATTAGATCTATCGCACAACAGATTGAACGGAGGCCTTGAGAACCCAATGACATTTTCCCTCTTGAAGAGTCTACTTTTTCTAGATCTTGCTCACAACAAGCTTGAAGGACCACTCCCACCTCCTCCGCTTTCTATCGAACTGTATAAAGTGTCAAATAACTATTTGACAGGAGAAATTTCACCATGGTTTTGTCACCTAACCTCTCTAGTTTCCATTAATTTGTACGAAAACAACTTGAACGGAAACATTCCACCATGCTTACTCAACTCTATTGATAGTTTCGCCATGATGAATCTTGCCCACAACCATTTCAATGCCAACATTCCTGATACATTTGGGAATAGAAGCAAATTGATAGCAATTAATTTGAATCGTAACCGTTTGGAGGGCAGTCTACCTAGATCACTAGCTAATTGTAAAATTCTCCAACTTCTTATGCTCAGCAATAATCAAATTTACGATAAGTTTCCTATTTGGTGAGGAAGTCTTACCAAGTTGGAAATGGTGAGTTTGAGGTCTAATCATCTCTTTGGTGCACTAAAAAGTCCTGATATTGCATCTCAATTTCCCAAATTGCGCATCTTAGATATCTCCCACAACGAGTTTATTGGTACCATGCCGTCTGGATTCTTTCAAACCTTCAACAACATGAAGGCTTTTGATTTAAATCAAGTGGCATATATGCAGGTTCAGCTGAAATTAGGTCCGAAAGGTCATCCACTAACTATTACCTACATATATGATACTTTTTTGGCAAACAAAGGAATGAATATGGAATATTATAAGATCCCAAAAGTGTTGGCAGCTGTTGATTTCTCAAGCAACAAACTCCAAGGGGACATCCCGGAATCCATTGCCACTCTAAAGATGATCAACGTCCTCAATTTTTCCAACAACCGCCTTTCAGGACACATTCCGTCATTTTTCAGTAACTTGACAAAGCTCGAATCATTAGACCTGTCCAACAACAAGTTCTCAGGAGAGATTCCTCAACAGTTAACGGATCTTACATTTCTTGAGTACTTCAATGTCTCGAATAATCAACTTACAGGTTTCATTCCACAAGGGAACCAGTTTGGTACATTCGACAACACATCATATCAGGGGAACTCAGGATTGTGCGGAACTCCTTTAACCAAAAAATGTGGGAATCTTGTGGCCTCATCTCAACCGCATGAAAGAGGGTCCAAACTTCCAATAGATGTTAGTTGGAAGAGTGTTGCAGTTGGATATGGGAGTGGAATCGTGGTTGGAATTGCTCTTGGACTTGTTTTTTATGACAGGCACCAAAATTGGGTTCTCTACACATTTGGGAGATGGCAGAAGAGAGGACCAAGTACTGGGGGAAGGCGTACAATGCGTTAATTGTGCAAACGTACTGTAATACTTTTATATATCTTCATTTTATTTTTTGTTATCATTATGTGGTTTACGGAAGAACATCACCGCCATCAGTTTGTTCAACGGAATAAGTAGGGAATGGTCCATGACGAGAAAGCCACTCGATTTGGCATGGTTGGATTTCGAAATGTTTCAATAAAACTTTGAAAAACGCTAGATGCTGGTTTTTTTTAATTTTAAATTTATTTTCCGTATCCTCGTAGTTTCAAATAACAATAATAAAGAAAATGTAAACACCTTATGATCAGTACGTTTCTTTCAGTCGACCGTCATTTTTCGATGTAATCTTTAGCTGATTACATCTTGTGACGTGTGCAAGAGTTTAATACTAAACTAATATACATAACATAACTGAGCGATGTGCGGATGCTGAATAATTTTTCATATTTTTATAATGAAGAAAATCACATTTGGCTGAAAAGAAATAAATAAATGAAGTAGATAAATTTCAACTTGGAAAAAGAAAAAAGAAAAGTTAGGGTGTGAGTGAAGATTATGTCATTTCAAAGAAATAGATTAATCGATACGTTTGTACCAACTTCAACTTGGAAAGCATATAATGGTGAAATGAATCTGATATGTGCTCAAAACAATTCTTCATTTTACCAGTTAAAGCTGCTTGTACATAAAAATTTAGTCAAGTAACCATTGCCAAGTTCCTTCGGAAAACTTGTCTTCCAATTATTCTTTAATTTGAAAATTCCAAACTATTCTAATAAAAGTTAAAACACCCAGCTCCAAACATGCGATAGTGTCAGGTGAAACGAGTAGAAAACGTGAAAACAGAAAAGAACAATCACACACGTGCAATAACACAAGATTTACGTGGTTCAATCAAAGTGATTTACGTCTATGAGTAGAAAAAGCGAGAGATTTTTTGATTCACTATTGAAAGACAACACATACACTTTTTTTGGTGTTAGGGTTACATATGCTGCCCAAGATCACCTATTTATATAGTTTACAAAGAGTACAAGAAAAGATTCAAAGGAGAAAGTGCAAGAGAAGATTTAGAGGGGTACATGTACATGTTACTGGTTTAGGAACTGACGGTTCTGGAACCAAACCTCCCATTGGTGGTTTTGTGCTGTTCGGTTCAGGTTTGGTTCTAGTTTTAACCTGTTTGGTTAACGGTTTGGTCGGTTCGGTCAATAATTTTGGTTCTGGTTTGGTCCGGTTTAAATAGATTTTTTTTTATTTTTATAAAAAATATTGTTAAAATCGCTGATTTAAAAAGATTAAATCTTTAGTTTTAGTTAAAATTACTGGTTTAAAAGGGTTAAAACTACTGATTTAATAGGTTAACGGTTGGTTTTGGTTAAAATTGTTGATTTTTAAGGGTTGAACTGTCGGTTCGACGGTTTCTAGAGGGGTTGAACCGGAATCTAAACCGCAACCCTCCGGTTTTGGTGGGCCAATTGTGGTTCCGATTTTGACAGGTCCGGTTCACCGATTCTGGTTCGACTTTTACACCTCTAGGTACATGGGTGGGCACACCTGTACACGGTTTGTACACACCGGTGCCATCCTGCACACACTTGTACACGTCTGGCCATGACACTCCAACACACGGTTAGGATTGCACCATTCTATACACACTTGTACACACCCAAGCCTTCCAAAAAACACCTCATTCTTCACCTGTCTGTCCATTTATGGTTTTAAACATAATTTCCAAAGTGATCTCACAACATATCAAGAGAAAAAAAGATCAATTCAATTTCAACAGATAGTAAGAATCACAACATATTTTTAACGTAGAAAATTTTGCGTTGATCAAATCCCACTTATGATAGACGAATCATATTATATCAGCAGAGGATGATAGTAACAACAGCAGCAAATATTGAATATAAAGCCAAAATCAAGGAAATTTAGAGAAGTCTATTGATGCATCATCACCACTAATATAAAGAGTATGGTGTAGCTACTTCAAATCATAGGAATCTAACAGAGCCATATCGAGAAATATATATATATATTTTTGTGAAAGAGACTAAACCCTGTTTTTAGACCCTGAGACTGAGAGATCCAAACACCTTGTGTTTCTGAAACTTGTAAGTGCAGGGGCTTGTCCAATACCAGAAAGCCTTTCGGCGGAAAAACAACACAATTAGGGTTCGATGATGTAATTTTCTTTCTCTACTTCCTGTCCACATTAAGGAAACCTAGCAATGGATCCATATGAAATATATACACTGTTGGTGTATGATATGGGGTTATGAAAGTGGCACATTTCATTCATTAAGAAAGTATTGCTTAAATACATAAAATCCTAAAATAAAACTAGGAGAAATATGATTATTATCTACTAAATATGAGTTACTATCCTAAATTGTAGCATAACATGGTTATTAACAATATGAAAGAGAGCATGGACGAGGAACATGAGCTACTACTCAATCATGACCACTTTCTTGTATCAAAAGCATGATATGGTTATATGAGTATTGACATATTCACAACTATTAAAGACACGACTTCAACATACACCAGCACCACTAATTATAGCACTGCCTACACTTGTACATCGCTATTGAACTTTTACTTGCCTTGACAATTGCATATGTTAATCTAGACCCATTCTCCAAGTAACTAATTGTTTATCTGTAAATCACAAGCAGCAAAAAGACATCATAATTATAGCAGTATTGATTTTTTGAACAATCAGAACTCCACCATTGGAATTAATTTTTTAGAAGAAATTATAACAAGCACAGATTATGCTTACCTCGCAACTTGGCCATCCACAAGCCATCGTCCCCAATCATTCAGGATTGTCAATTCAAGTTGCTTCATTCACTTTTGTGCACCCATATTTGGTGAAGTCATGATCTCTGCTCTTTAAAGAAAATAAAATCCATCATTTAATGAAATTTGTTAAAAACAATTTGAGGATATCCCTCGCTGGATTCTTCGTCTAACTTCTTGTTACAGTCAAATTCCGATCCAAATTTGAACCCATCAGCTTTAGAAACATGCAACGACAACCAGCAACAGTGGGTTCTTAAATCTAAACATCATAGGGAGAATTTTAAATTTTCATGAAAAGGATAAGACATCGCCGTGTTGCTTTTCAAAGGGAATGAAATATTGGTGTTTCATTATGAAATTAGTTTTTCATATTTAGATTTTATGTAGCAATGAATTGGCGTTGCAGCTGAACAGATATAGTGCTTATTAGCAGTGTTAATTTGTCTATTCGTTTTGTCAGAAATATGTTACAATCAGGCTTCTAGTAAATGTGAGCAGATTGCCGTGCATTTCTCAGTTGACAATTTTGGAACTCTTAACAGGAAGTTCTACACTTGTACTTCCTAGAAATAAAGAGTAGAAATTGTATGTAACAATTCCCTTTTTTCGGAACAAAAACTAGTGGTTATCTTGCATGTACATTCATTGTTATTGTAACTTCTCCTCGGCCCAAACATTAAATTATTTTCTATGATTTTATATCTTAAGACAAACTCTTTTCCCTCTCTCTGAGTGTTGGTTTGACACCAAAAGTAGGCAATAATTTTCCTTGGCTTGATATGATAGTTTAGACTTTTAGTTTCCTTCTTAAATGTGAGACGGAGATTGATTTATAGCCGCAAAGTCAGTTTAACTTAAATAATGTTGACGTTGGAAATTAGACTTTTGAAAAAAAAATGGTTCTAAGTACAACTATCTCGAAAAGAATGTTTGTGGCCGAAGACCAAAGAAATAAATTTTAGTTTGTCAATACTTATCTTGTGACTTCCTTATCAGATCTCCCGATTTTATCTTGTGTCGTGGGATATCAATAAAATCAATGAAGGCCTTATAATAACGAAAATAACCAGACTCCAAGCGTAAGAAAGACGTTATAAATCAACACAACCAACTTGAGCCTATATAAATACTTGAATTCCATTTGATTGGCCTATAGACCTGGAAAAAAAACAATTGAAATTAAAAAAAGGCAGTATTATGGCATCTTCGTCACATCCCTTGTGGTATGCGCACCTTGCTTTCTTACTTTCAATTTTTCTTCGGCTTGCAAGAATTTCTTGTATGAAATCTTTGTGTCACAATGATGAGAGATCAGCTTTGCTGCAATTTCAGCAAAGCTTTCTTGTTGACACATCTGTTTCTAATGATCCTTCATCTTATCCCAAGGTCGAGTCATGGTATAACAATGATTGCTGCTTGTGGGATGGAGTTGA
Source organism: Flueggea neowawraea (assembly GCA_948243855.1). Lineage (NCBI taxonomy): Eukaryota > Viridiplantae > Streptophyta > Magnoliopsida > Malpighiales > Phyllanthaceae > Flueggea > Flueggea neowawraea. The sequence goes on along the minus strand of CAODLS010557262.1, from coordinate 14,807 downwards.
GTGTGATGAGGTTACCGGTAATGTAATTGGTCTTCACCTCAGCAGCAGTTGTGAGTCTCTATGATGCTTTCAACTCCAACAGTAGCCTTGTTTACCTTTCTCATCTTCACAGCCTTAACCTTGGTGATAGCAACTTTAATTTCTCCCAAATCCCACCAAAGATTGCCTCTCTCACAAACCTTATCTACCTGAATCTTTCATTTTCGGCTTTTCCGGTCAAATTCCCATAGAAATCTCGGAGTTGCGCAACTTAACCTGTCTTGATTTACATGGAAATTATTACTATGAACATGATGCTTTTTATCTTTCTTTGGTAGATTTCAGATGGTTTGTTCAAAACTTGACAAAACTTGAGACACTTGACCTTAGCCGTGTTGATATTTCATCTTCATTGCCTGATGTCTTCATGAATTTACCTTTTTTGGCATCTCTAAGTCTTAGGGGTTGCAATTTGACTGGTGCAACACCATCCTCACTTGGTGAACTCACCAGACTTGCATCTTTAGACCTTTCAGTTAACAATTTTTCAGGTCAAGTGCAATCCTCACTAGGTAAGCTCACTAAACTTGCATCTTTAGATCTTTCGAGCAATGAGTTATTAGGTGAGGTGCCATCCTGGTTGGAAAATCTAGTGGAGCTCAGTGAATTAGTTCTATCGGACAACAATTTCACCAAGGGTGGTTTTTCATGGTTGGGTAAGCAAACCAAACTAAAATCTTTCGAGCTTGGGAATGTGAATTTTGTTGGTGATATCCCATCTTGTTTGAAAAACCTAACCCATCTTGAAGTTCTGTCCCATGGCTCTCGAACCGTAACCAATTAACCCAAATAGATCTCAGATATAATGAATTGAATGGCCCAATCCCAGAGTCTATCTCCCAATTAGTGAATATTGAGAAGCTCAATTTAGGAACCAATTATTTGAGTGGCATAGTGAGGCTTGAAATGTTCATGGAATGAAACATTTGAATAGTCTCCAACTTTCTGAGAACAGTAATTTGACATTGCTCATAGATGAGAGCATCAATGCTACTCTTTCCAAGTTTGAGAGGTTAGGATTGATTGACTGTAACTTGAGGAAGTTTCCTGATTTCATTAGGTATCAAAATCATCTGTCCTTCCTAGCTCTTGATTATAACAGTATTGAAGGCTGCATACCAAGTTGGATAAAGAATGTAGGAAAGGAAACTCTATTCTTACTAGGACTTTCTTACAACTCTTTCAGCGGCCTTGAGAACCCATTGACATTTTCCCTCTTTAAGAGTCTAGTTGTGCTAGATTTTTCTGACAACAAGCTTCAAGGACCACTCCCACCTCCTCCGCTTTCTGTCCAACACTATAATGTGTCAAATAACTATTTTACAGGAGAAATTTCACCATGGTTTTGTAACCTAAAGTCTTTAATTTACATTGATTTGTCCAAGAGCAACTTGAACGGAAACATTCCACCATGCTTACTCAGCTCTTGTGATAGTTTGGCCGTGTTGATTCTTTCCTTCAACCACTTCAATGGAAACATTCCCGATTCATTTGGGAATAGAAGCAAATTGATAGCGATTAATTTGAGTCATAACCTTTTGGAGGCTAGTCTACCTAGATCACTATCTAATTGTAAAATTCTCCAATTTCTTGAGCTCATCCAAAATCAAACTTACGATAAGTTTCCTATTTGGTTAGGAAGTCCTCCCAAGTTGGAAGTGGTGATTTTGAGGTGTAATCATCTCTTTGGTGCATTAAAAAGTCCTGATATAGTATCTCAATTTCCCAAATTGCGCATCTTAGATCTCTCCCACAATGAGTTCATTGGTACCATTCCATCTAGATTCTTTCAAACCTTCAACAACATAAAGGCTTTTGATTTAGATCAAGTGGCATCTATGCAGGTTCAGCTGAAAATTAGTCCTGAAGTTATTCCACTACCTATTACCTACAAATATAATATATTTTGGCTCCAACCGAAGTGTTGGCAGCTATTGATTTCTCGAGCAACAAAATTCAAGGGGACATCCCAGAATCCATTGCCACTCTAAAGATGATCAACGTGCTCAATTTTTCCAACAACCTCCTTTCGGGACACATTCCGTCATTTTTGAGGAACTTGACAAATCTTGAATCATTAGACCTTTCCAACAACAAGTTCTCAGGAGAGATTCCTCAACAGTTAACTGAGCTTACATTTCTTGAGTACTTCAATGTCTCGAATAATCAACTTATAGGTTTCATTCCAGAAGGGAACCAGTTTGGTACATTCGACAACACATCATATCAGGGAAACCCAGGATTGTGCAGAACTCCTTTAACCAAGCAGTGTGGAAATCTTCTGCCCTCAGCTTCACCAAATGATGGAGGGTCCAAACTTCCAATAGATGTTAGTTGGAAGAGTGTTGCAGTTGGATATGTGAGTGGAATTGTGGTTGGAGTTGTTCTTGGACTTATTTTTTATGAAAGACACCAAAATTGGATTCTAGACACGTTTGGGAGATGGCAGAAGAAAAGACCAAGAACTAGGGGAAGGCGTACAATTCGTTGATTGTGCAAAGGTATGTATAATACGTTCTTTGGCATTATGTTTAGTTGATCATATACGGAATATCTTTATATATTATAAGAGTAAATAGAATTAAACAAACCATATGTTTATAATGTTACAAAATTATATATTAGGAGTAAATAGAATCAAGTAAATCATTTATGTTCTTTCTTTAATATATGATTTTTTTAATGAAATTTCATTTAACTGGTTTGAAGGGGTTGTTAACATATGTTTTAGAGAATTCAGTGAGCTGATGGGTGAAATATAAAGTTCATGGAGTTTGAGGGATGTTGAATGAAAGTTCAGGGGGTTAGATGTGTTCAGCCATATTTTGGTACAATTGGCATTCATGTCACCGGTTCTACGTCATCAACCCCAACGGAAAAATCTGACGTGTACAGTAAAAGTAACGGTGTTACGTTTAACAGACTAATATGTGAAAATTAAAAGTTAAGTGGGCTGATAAATAAAAATAAAAATTTAATAAATTAAAAAGATGTTGAATATAAGTTCATGGGGCTAAATATGGGTCCTGCCTAATGCTAGATACTTCTTGTTTTTAATTTTAAGTTTATTTTCCGTTTGTTCTTAATTTCTTACAACAACAATAAAAAGAATGTAAACTTCATTTTATCACTCATAGCAGTATGTTTCTTTCAGTCTATAGTCATTTTCTAATATAATCTTCGTTTTATTACCTTTTGTGACGTGTGAAGAGTTTAATATTAATTTTTTCTTATTCTATGTCATATTTAAATATAGGAATTTTACATTTGCGCTTCTTAATCTGTAATTTGGGCTTATGACTCCATCGTTGGTAAAAAAAATTACAAAACACCAGTACTACAGATTTCCAATCGACAGTAGTTTTGGAGTCATAAAGGGTTGTCAGAAGCATAAATGGATAGTGTTTTCTCCATCCACAAATTTGGAATCTGGAAATGAAAGCAGAAATTTTAGGAAACAATAAAATAATTGCTTTGAACAAAGATTTATGTACAATCTCGGAAAGGAAAAAAAAGTGCAAGTTTCAGTTTTGGTTTTCGAGGGGAATGAAATGGTGGTGATTAATAATTATACATCAACAATCCACAAATTGGTCAAGTTAAATGTATCTATGCGCAAATTCGCGAACAAAGTTTGCCATTTCCAAAATCATCTACAAGGATTGGGCAAGAGTTGAAACCCGGAATTATTACATCATGACTACAGTTAAAAAATATTCTTCTGCAACTTCAGCTAGCCCATTCCTGTGTCCTGAGAATTTCCGGCTTGAGAAGACAAATTAACTTTCAGTCCTTTAATTGGGCACAAATATTTTCCAGACGGACTTATTTTTCTTTCAATTAGAAAAGATTTTATAAAAAAATAGTTAATTGGACGGAAAATGATGGTTTCAGATTTTTAGCCTTCATAATTAATGATATGGGATAAGGATCAAACCCAATCCACCACAATGTCTACACACACAATTTGAAAGTGCACTGATCAAACATAATATGTGTGACCTTCTTAGCTTGGTAAGAACGACCCTTTTTAGTTCAGTACTTGGATGGTCCAACAGGCCGAAAGTCCCGATTAAAATTAAACATTTTATGGATAAAATGATACTAATGATAATGAAGTTTTCTCATTAAACATTTTGGTTTTCGTTAGTTACAATTATATTATTGGTCTACATGATATTATTTTTTTATCAGTGATCTGCATAATTTATATATCATATATTTGATTCAATTTATCCACTCCTAAAGAAGTTATATTTTGAATTTAGTTATTACAAAAAAAAATCTATAAAAAGTTGATATTAACACAAAACAAAAAATAATATTTCTCATATCTTCAAAAGAGACTCCATATAAACCATAGTAAAGAAATAAAATCTGTTGTAACATGATTTTGGGCTCATTAAGCCCAAATAAATAAATAAATTCAGAAGCTCACGAAGGATGCATTATTTTTAGAATGCTTTTAAAAATAACATAAATAGGAGTTTCTTTTATAAATAGGAGTTTCTATCACATTTGAAGTAAACATTCTCTACACTCAGACTTTACACCTAAAGCTCTGCCAAAATAAATACTAACTTGAGCGTTGAAGAGTCCCTCGAGGATCAACCGGCCTCACTTTCATTGTGTTCTTGCAGGATTAAAGGTGATTCAAGGTGTTCATGATCTATTGTTCATCCACCCATCCATTGTGTTCGTGTTGCGGGTTTGAGGCAACAACAATTGGCGTTGTCTGTGAGGAATCGAGCGAAAAGATGTGTTTTCGACCGTTCATAGCTTTTTGTCTTTGATTTCTTCCAATGTTCTTTCCCATTTCAACCATTTCAGAGTTTGATTTTCCCCATCCTCAGGAGATCTTGGTAAGTTTGTCTTTGAGAAACTCTCAAAGAAATTCTTAGGAATCTTCTCCGTAGCAGTTTCGAAATTTTCTCTAGAACCTTCCCCGAAGTCATTCCGTGGAGCCATCCACCTGGGGGAACTCCTCAGAACTCACCTCGGAGAACTCCTCGGACCCTACCATAGAGAACTCCTCATGACCTACCTTGGAGAACTCCTCAGAACTCACCTTGGAGAACTCCTCAAAGCCTACCATAGAGAATTCCTCAAGACCTACCTTGGAGCATACTACAGAGGACTCTTCAGGACCTATCTCGGAGAATTTCTTAAGATTCACCTCGGAGAACTCCTCAGGACTCATCTCGGAGAACTCATCAGATCCAACCACAGAGAACTCCTCAGGACCTACCTCGGAGAACTCATCAGAACCTACTCCAAGGCACTTCTCAGAACCATCCTTTAGAGTCACACACCTTTGGAGTTCTCCTCAAAATCATCCTCCAGAGCCATTCACCCTCGAAGCCTGTTTTAGAATCATCATCAGAAGTTATACATCTTCAGAGTCATCCTCAAAACCATTCTCTAGAGTCATCCATCTTCGGAGTCATCTTCAGGATCACCCTTCAGAGTCATATGCCTTCAGAGTCCTCCTCATAGTCATTCCTTAGGACCATCCACCTCTGAAGCTCTCTTGAGAGCCATCTTCTGGAGTCATCCACCTTCGGAGTCTTCTTGAGAGCCATCCTCCTCCAAAGCCTTCTTTAGAACCATCTGCTAGAACCATTCACCTCCGGAGCCCTCTTCATAACTATTCCCTGAAGCGATCCACCTTCGAAGCTCTCTTCAAAACCTACCTCAGTGCACTCCTCAAGACCTTCTCCCGAGTTATTCCAATTCTTTGACACCCGATATGGTGGCGAGGACAAGATCCTAGTCGATGGCCACAACGATAATAATGATGCTCAAGACATCAACAGTTCCTTGAATTCCCGAGGAATTCTCACTAGAGCATGCGCTAAAGGAGCCAACAACCCAATAGTTCCCTTAGTGACTATAAGGCACTAAATAATGAAAATGAGGAAAATGTTAAAGGAAAAATGGTTATTCTTAAGGAAAGAACTCAGGAAAATATCTTTCCACCTCCTCAGGCTTTTGCTAAGAGTAGGAGTGAAGCTGAAAGGAAAAAGGCCATGGAGGAAGAACAATCTTTGAAACTCCATCCACAAGCTCCTGAATACCAAGACCCCATTTATGTTCCCAATTTCATGAAAAGAGGTACAAAATCCATGTACGAGGCAATATTTGATTAACAAAAAATAGGTCATAGAGAGAGACAATTACAAACTAAAAAAAATTGGTGGTTTACAGTGACTTACAACTGGTAGTGCAACAACTTCAAGATGAGTATGAAGGAAGACAGTCAACTATGGCTCAACACTTGAGAAAACTCCTTCAAAGGTAGCAAGCGCACGAGCAGTGAAGGTTGAAGTCCTTAAAAGACCACCATCGATGGGTGAGAGATTTTAAACATTAGAGAAAGGGTGAAAGATTAGAGGACCCCAATAAGGAAATATATGATGACTCAGGAACTTCAATTGAACCCTATAGAAGTCAATAAGATAAGAGTCCGGGGAGCAAGGTTGCCAATGGCAACATACGAAGCAATCTATAGACAACACTTGAAATGTAAAGCACTTGCTACAAAGCTACTTCAATTAGGATTTTTTTGGTTAACAATGAAGAAAAATGTCACAAAGAAGGTCAGGAAGTGTGACAACCGTCAAATTCACGCCCTTATTGTCAATACATAAGTCTTAGAACTTCAGAAGTGTTCCGCAAGCAAATGCATTTCCACAAGGGGCAGGAGGGAGAAAATTCCTCATTGCTGCCACAAATTACTTCACGAAATGGAACAAAAATTATTTTTCAATGCAAGCCTTAAGGTCAAACCATTATGATTCTTTATGTCTCTTTTACTATTCAGCATATGCATTACACTTACATACATCATGTCTCATCTCATATACTAATGCATCACTTTTATTAGTATGTGTACACTATGAAATCACATATTTACATTGCACGCTAAATCAGTCGGGGGAAGAAGTCTCAAGATTGATAAACAAATATAGAAAAAGAAGGGAGTGGATGAGTAGAACCTACGCTTAGAATGTGATAAAATTGTAGGCTCGACTCCTACCACAAAGATTATTTGTTAATGCATATGATGAGTAGAAACTTCGGAAGAGACCACAAACTTGTCAAGAAAGCATGAAAACCACGAAAAAACCGTTAAGACGTGTGGCAAGCATAGACTTTTCATGAACGCATGAGGAAAATGATCGCCACTTATTACAAGAACACAGAAAAACCATTAAGATGTGTGACAAGCAAAGACTTGTCATGAACGCAAGCGAAAATTATGGTGATTATTTATCAAGAGCATTAAAAAAATGTTAAGACATGTGACAAGCAAATACTTGTCACTAACATAAACGGAAAATCATAGTGATTATTTATTAAGAGCACGAAAAAACCATTAAGGCGTGTGACAAGTAAAGACTTGTCACGAACGCAACCGAAAAATCATTGTGATTATTTATCAAGAGCACAAAAAAACCGTTAAGATGTGTGACAAGCAAAGACTTGCCATAACACAAACAGAAAATCATCGTGATTTATTATAAGAACACAAAAAAATCGTTACGTGTGTGATAAGCATAGACTTGTCACAAACGCGGGGGGAAAATCATCGTGATTTTTTTCAAGAATGCGAAAAAACTGTTAAGATGTGTGACAAACAAATATTTTTCATGAACACACACGAAAAATAATCGCGAATCAATCAAGTTAAACAATACAACGTGGCTATGTGTGAAGCTCGGAGATAAAGAAAAATACATGCACCAGCAGGGTACAAATAAAATCATTATTATTATTACAATAAAAAAATCACTTAAGTCAAAAAATAAATTTTGATTAAGTGATTGGGGAGCAATAGTGATAAGTCTGGATCAAAAGATCAACAATGGATTCTAAAAAAAAAGAGGTCATCCGAAGCGGGGACACCATCATCTAAAGAAGTAAGGTCAACATCTGAAGAACTAAAGAAAATCCGTCTAATTCAATTTGGCACCTAGTAGAACCCCCTATACCTCATCTAGAGATGAAATTTGATCATCCAATGTAGGCTTCATAGTAGGCAACACAAGCTCTGAGCTAGGCAAGTCAATCTCTGAGTGAGGTAGTCTGAGTTAAGCAAAATGGATCCCAAACTAGGTAAGCCATGCTCTCCAAAAAATGTACAAGGACCTCCAATGGCAATGTCAAGGGATTCAACCATCTGAACTATTGAAATATCTGACCTAGAAGCCAAGCCAATTGTTATTAAGCCTTGTGTTAGGTTATTCTAGCAAAATAACACATTGTTTAACTCTTCGACTTCTCCTTCCAACACCATTCGGCCTCCATCATCAACCTACAAAGCCCCATAATAAAAAAAAGAAGGGAAGAAAGAAAGAAATGAAACAGAAAAAAAAAAACACATGGAGAAGGGTGATGGAGCTGATATGGAATGGGAATCATTTGCCTTTAATCCACGAAAACTACAGATGATTGGATTTGATCACGGTTCTGCCACAAGGGAACAAAGCTCCAACCATCTGATCTAACTTCAATTTTTTGTTGCAATTCTGAATGGTACTGCATTTAGCCCTGATTAAAGATTAAAACAGCACCACCCCAGTCCTTCTTGCCCAAATATGCAACGTTGCAGCTTGGAAAATATGAACCAGCTCTTCAAGGTGCAACAGTCGTGGGAATTCTGAATGGTTTTCTATTTGAACCTTTGTTTCAGTTGGCTTTAAGGTTAAATAAACCACCATTCTTAGTTTTTCTTCTTCTCATCCAACCACCAAGATCCGACCACCCCTCTTCATGAATATGCAACCAGTGGACTCTTCTTCGTTTTTTTTTGTTTTATTTAGCCAGTCAAAATAGTTTGGCGATGTAAAAGGTTTTTCATGCTAAACTGAAATATTAAATTATTTTCACTGCTTTTATATCCTACGAAAAGAAAAAAAAATAAAATAATTTTTTATGTCATATTCATGAATAGACATTTGTTGGCACCAAAAATAAATCAAACTGTTGGGGACGAAGTGAGGCTTTGAGCAAATTGTGATGGCAATTCATAGCTTGAGCCCGAGCTAGTCATAAGACTGAAGAGAAATGAGGTGCTAAGTTCAGGTGGAAATCAAAGCACTTATTTCCAATTATAAACCAAACCTCGGGGACGTGGGTTAAGCCCGAGGAATTGTTTATCAAGGCCATTTATCATGGTCCTCTTGCATGCAATGTGTTCATGTGTGTGGTGATGTGCAATTATATTTGCCAAATATTGACATGGCAGTAAAAAGCTACTAACACGTAGAAGCAGTTTACTTAAGACATGGAGTAATAATGCCAAGAAAAGTGGAGAACATGGAGACACAAGTTATTGCGAATGGCTATAAGAGGAAGGATTGACAACAGGAACTAGGAGTAGCTATCCTTTATTTTGCAGCCTTTATTTTCAGCCTTCATTTCCTTGCCTTTACTTCCATGTCCTTTATTTTTAATGCAACTAGGAGTAGCAGTAACTTAACCATTTTTCATTGTACTTTGTTCTTCGTATTTAATGAAATCCAACATTCATGTTCATTCATTCGTCTTTAATGGAAAATCTTAGGATGTTAAGCAACACGAACCCAACAACATGAATGGCCACTCTCGAGCTCGACCACCTCAGGCCAATGAGTCTCAAGACCGTAAAGGTGACCAACAAAGATGGCAACCACAGTGGGAGGCTTTGTTCACATGACAACCAATCCCTCGAGGAAAGTAACTTTCAGGCTCGTTTGGTGGGTGAAGTGGCTTAATATGACAGTCGAATAGAAGAATGAATGAAGCCATTTCAAGAGGAATTGGAGAAAATAGACTAGGAAATTAAAGAAAGTTTCCACCAAGAAGTAATTGAAAGGCAACAATGGAAAAGATGCAAGAAAAATCTTGTGGTTATGGAGACTTTACAACAAATTGAGAGTCAAGTCAAAAAGTGCCAAAAAAAATACCCAGGATGTTAATATAATAGATGAACACTTGGTTGCTCCTTTGACAATACATTTGACCAAGCAAATGGAGATTGATGTGGCATAGAAAGTGGAGGTGATCACTACTTCCATCCAAGAGAGTAATGAGGCAAGTCATATGATTGTTTCTTTTGATGGAAATGGCTTGGTCTTACTCAATGATAACTTCAATGTGACATTCAACACTGTAAACATTGATTATTCACAATCGGATGACACTGTGAGTTTTTTAATGTATATGGGTCCGAAGAAAATTGTTTGGTAAAATATGTATATGCCGGATTAACAACTTACAATAAAAAATTTAAGCCAACAATATTCCGACGTTGTGAGATACTTTGAATTTATCCTTTTTGTGGTAAACATCCCGATTAAAAATTGAGCCAACATGATTGATCAAACCAGTTTTGGAAGCAACCAATCGAAAAATTGTGGAATCAAAGCCACGGATTTACTCAAGTGCAGTGTTCATAAAGTTGACAATTCCTCGAGGCCGAGAACAACATCAATTAGGCTTTATTTGTTGTCATAATGGAATTTTTGGTCTAAGTGCTCGACAATTGGAATTACAATGACTCTGCTATACATGCAATTTAATTTCCCGTGGCCAATAGAACATTCGTAAAAACGGTTCTTTGGTAATCCAGCATGAATTTTACAATGGTTGCATGGCCAAAAGAACATCTCATTTGTTTGGATCTTTGGTAATGCTCGAGTTCGGGTATGAAAAATGGATCCCCGAGGCCACTAGTAAAAAATGGAAGAGCCACCCGAGCAAATAAACAATAGCATGAGAACCCGAATAATTTGTTAGAATTAATGCCACGAGGTGCAATCAAATCCACGAGGTTGGAAGATGAAAGCCTACCCGAGCTCGGCGATGTGAAATCAATTCAACAAGCCATGGTATTAAAAGTGTCACGCCGAGTAGGGCACAAGCAAAACTGTTGAGTATTGACTTGTCGGTGGAAATTAAATTGTTTGGCCAAGTTGACAATGCAACTTATTTTGTCCGAGAAAAATTTATGGCCGAGATGTTTGATTGGCCAAAGTTAATGCATGCAAATTGACCGGGTTGAAAGTGGCCATGCACATATATGACCCTATAAAATGTCCATGCAATGGCTAAACTCATGTTTAGAACACTGATCAGTTTGTAAAATGCATTGATCAGCTCTTGAGAAAACTCAATTTTCTCAGCCATGTGCCGCTTAAAGGGCACATTAAAACCCGAGAGAGCACTTTCTATCGCACCTTCACAAATTTCACCAAGTCAATCCGAGCTCCATTCTTGTCGGTGCGATGAAAGCAAGTCAGCAAGTCATGGTGTTAATTGAAGTATCAACCCGAACATGGAGACGTCAAGAAATCATCCACGTGCATCTTCACAATCGTCGCTCATTCGGGCCGTATCAAGCCTTAGGTCTCGGGAAATTTCCAAGTTGGCAACCTAGCAACCTTGACGCTTAGCACGCTCGAGTGAAGATTAGGACAAGAAGTGCCCGAGAGAGTTGAAGCTTCAAAAGAGTGACCGAGACTATTGCTAAGTGATGTTTTGATAAATTTTGGCTATTTTAATGTCTACGAAGGCGTGGTTTTGCATGAAAATTTTGGCCAAAGCAAGTGGACAATTGTCATCTCGCATGTTTGGCTAATTCACTCAATGTCAAGTGTTAAATGTAGGTAATTGACACAAAATGGCAAATAAATTGATATTATCCAATGATGGCCGATTAAGTTAAACTGGCTAGGGTCATCAAATAAATAATTAAAAGCATGAACGAAGAGGTCAAGCCCGAGGAGTAACAAGAGAAGCTCGAGGTGCTTTGATAAAATCTCGAAGAGGTCAAGTACGGGAATTGATAAGAAGAACGAGAGGTGCATGCAAAGATGGGTCGAGAGGTGGTTCTGGAAAATTAAAAAAAAAAACTAAAGGAAGAATTCGAAGAATAAAGCTCTATAGCTCACGGTCGCGAAAAGGAAAAAAGCCCAAGGTGGTTCTCAAAGGAGAAAATCAAGAATCGAGCTGAAGAGACCTCAAATTGCAGCTGATAGGTTGTATTTTATGCATATTTTATGTTACATTTTGTTTGTGTTTTTGCATTATAAATTGTTATTCGTGTGTTTTTATGTCTTGTTGCTTCTTTGGTGTTTCAGATGAAATATTGGTGAAATATAAATATTTAGAGTTGTTTATGTGCATTTTAAGTGAAAACTGCATTTCTGCGTGACCACGACATAATAGCCATGTTGCCCAAGTTTGACCGTTATGCATTGGGCCGCGTGCTGCACATATGGGCCACATTTTTTGAGCCACTTGAACGTGGTTGAAGGCTCATAACTCGAAATTACTATTGGAGTAATATTTGGACCTTATTATTATTATTATTTTATCAATATTATTTACATTATGATTAGGTTTTGAGTGAGATCATATATAAACACTCACTTCAAACTCAATATTGGGAGCTTTTTCATTACGCTAACAGGGTAGCATGCCTCACAACTTTATTCTCTTAAATTTTTCATGTTTCATTTAGGTTTGAGTAGCTAAACTTGCATCTAGTCGATATATTTTCAAGATTTGATCCTATGATCCTATTATGTTGTGAGACTATTGTTTTTACATGTTATTGAGTATTTCGAGTATTTATTCAGTTTATGTGCCTTATTTTCTTTATTATTATTTATGTTGGTAGATATATATATATATATAGTTCCTTTATTATTATTTATGTTGGTCGATTGATAAGAGCTTGTTAATTGATTGACTGAAATAATATACTGTTATGTAGGACTGATAAAACGTCATATTATTCCTAATCTAGGTAACAAATAACATGAATTTATGTGTTGGATATTGTTCATTGTTATGGAACTGAATACTCTGGTTTAAATGATTTACGACGTCTCCAACTTTACTGGTTATGATAGGGGTCTCTTTGGTTCGTACTGCTGTCATAGATTAAACTTTGCAGGGCATCCCGGGGGTTCTCTAGTGGTTAGAAAAATAGTTTGCGGGGTGTCCCAGGGATTATCGACTAAGTTAAAAGAAGTTGGTTACTTGAGTGTGTTACCGGTAGCTATAACTCTATCCATTTGAAAGCTTGATATTTATCTTTCGTGTCTGTGATCAACTGAAATGGTTGGAGTGAGAAGTACCTTGGCCAGGCATTTATTCCTATTATTTTTGTTCATTGCATTTCAATTCTCTTTACTTTATTTTACTGTTTTTATTTATTTTGATATTTAATCTTTGTTCTCAACATTGTCTTGTTTATTTTGTTTATTTTCGATCAAATAAATAAGTTTTACCAATCTCTGTGAATTCGACTCTGTTTATTGCTATATACAGAATTATTATTTTTAGTAGGTAAATTAATTTGTTGGATTGACACCCCATCAAATTTTGGCGCCGTTACCGGAGATTGATGTCAAAGTTTATTTATTTGTTAGTTTTGTTGTTTGTGTTGATTTTCTTTAGCAGCTAAAAAAACAATTCAATCATGGATAGTGACTTGCACTACTTTGGGTTCAACCAAGATCCATACGAGGTAAGATATTATGAAATTCAAAAATGCTTTCAAATACAATATCTCACTTGGATCAAATGAATTTCAGAAATCAAGTGCATTCATGTAGAAATCATATTTCTCCAAGCTATCAAAGCAACATATTCTCAATGCCTCAATATGACTCATTCTCAAATTATTTTTATGACTCTTATGGTTGTTATGATAATGTTGATCCTTATTTACAAATTGATCACAATTCAGGATGGTGGAAACATCCCAATTTCAACTGCATAAGGAAGCCAAAGAATTTTCATCAATTTTAGCGTGAATTTCCAACTACTCTAGAATAAGAAGATGGCCTCCAATCTTTAAAAGAAATGGTGCAAAGACTTGCCGTAACAACTCAAAAATTTTAGCCTGAACCATCGATTGCTCTAGAATTTGGCAAAGAAGATTCTAAACGTCAATCTTTGGAGGAAATTTTGAAAAATTTGGCAGCAACAACTCAAAAGTTCCAGCAAGAAACCAACATTTACATTCAGAATTTGACAGGGAACATGAGTCAGTTGTCTTCATCGATCAATAATGTGATTTTTTTCACTGAATAATTTGGAGAATCAACGTGAATTTCTTGAAGAAACTACTGATGATCCAGTCCATGGTGTCAATGTTGTCACATTGGAAAATGATGAGTTACTGAAACTACTTGACATTGCGACTGTCTTTCAGCATCGCCTTGCCAAAAGCGATACAACACTGACAAAGGTAAGTAACAGTTTAGAAACTCAACTTCTAAATTTTGATCCAATCTTTCTTTGTGAGGATGATCTAATCTATCCTAAGAAGTCAGTTGAGTGCATGAAGGATGAGAATGAGAAAGCCATGAAGGAGACGTTTAGAAAATTTGAGGTAAGCATTCTTTCACTTGATTCAGTTGATAATGAGCCTAAATTTGTTGAATTTCTCAAAGAATTTTTCATAAGGAAAAAGATAGTACCAAAGGAGGTTATGGCAGATGTTCTTGAAAATCATCTTCCATGTTTTATCAGAGATTAGCTCCAAAGAAGAAATATCCAGATATGTTCACTATCCTTTGCACCATTGGAAATACAATTATAAAAAGTGCAATGCTAGATCTAGGTGATTCTATTAGTGTTATGCCTCTTTTCATTTATACACAGTTGAGTTTAGGATCAATGAGAGAAACAAAAGGTGTAATACTGTTATTTAATGATTCTAGCACTTACCAGAAAGGAATGATTGAGGATGTTTTGGTGCAAGATGA
>CAODLS010557124.1:0-14818 GCA_948243855.1 Flueggea neowawraea | reverse complement strand
TTTTTAAACCCAGACCATTACACCTTTAAGCCTTGTTTGAGAGAGGGTGGCCAGCCCATTTGAGACCTAATTAAAACTGTATAATCTGGTCATTAAGGGAATTAGGAATTGGCTGAGGTTATGAAGGAAGCAAGAGAATATGTGCTTTGGTGGTTGTTCCATTCTTCCTCTTTTTCTTAAACCTAGCCGTCCCCCTCTCTCTCTCTCTCTCAACTCTCGCATCTTTGTCCAGTCGAAATCCTCAAGGTAGAAGGGAAAGAATACTTGATTCCTTCTCCCATCCTTGTGATTAAAAGGCTTCCAAGCTTGTTTTGAACAAGAGAACATGTTTTTCTCTTTATTGTTGTTCAAAACCGAATTGCTTGGTTAGAAGGGGCATATTTCTTTGTGCTAGCATACTAGGTTATTGTGTGTGTGATTTGGTAGTGAGGAGTAGTTGTTCCAGTAGTCCTTTAGTAGCATTAACAAGGATTAAAGGGATCAAAAGCATGTTCTTTTGATTCGGCTCCTTTTGGTGGCATAAATTCAGTTTGGTTTTTCCACAACATTAGGTATACTTCTTCACACCAAATTTCTGTTTTGTACATGCATGTTCCTTGGATAGTTTTTTTTTCTGTTTTGGTTGAATAAATAACCCAAAAGGATCATAAGAAACCTAACAAATCTCACACCACTGGAACTTCTTCCCACCAATAAGGGACTTCTCGCTCATTTTTGGAGTTTGGAGAAGATGAGGAATTTGCAATGGACAGACTTTATAAGCTCTCTAAGCTTACTATTACTCCAGAAAAATTTTTGCTCGAGGAAGACTTGGAGACTCTAGGGACATTGGAGAATGTAAAAAAAAAAAGATGATCACAGGTGGATTTTGGAATTGTACAATGTAATGGAGGATGTGTATGAGGAGTTAACCTTAGAAGTGTTGTGCACCTTTTGGGTGGACTGGACTGACGACCATGGTTGTAATGTACGGTTTTGCCTGGCTAAAGTGGAAAGGATATTATCTGTTGATGAGTTTAGATTGGCTACAAGATGTTATGGTGATGCCTTTGATGACAGTCCTAAAATTGGCCCATACTCATTTAAATGGGACAGGAATGAGAGGAATACATTTTGGCGTGAGTTGTGTCATCATCAAGGTGTGGTGTTCAAGACAAGTGTGTCAAACGCATCAGAGATGTTTAAGAGTGTGGATAGGATGGTTCATAAATGGTTAACTAAGTCCATTTATGGCCGTAGCAAGGGTGACAGTGCATTGAATGACATTGAGTTGTTATATCTCTACGCTATGAAGAAAGACAAAAAGATCGATTTGGGGAAGCTTATGGCAATGCACTTCCAAACTAAGAAATCTTAGGCGAAGGGGCAACCTTTTGGAGGAATATATGTGATGAAAATGGATAAATATTTTGGACTGAGTCTAAGAGGATTGAAGGGTCTTAAGCAAATGGAAGCCATTGACATGCAAACTTGGAAGAGTATGCATTTGATATGGAAAGGTCTATTGGGGGATGTTTCTCTCAAGAACAATACAAGGATGAAGATTTCTATTCCAACATCAAGAAAGCAAGCTACATCTAGTCATCAAACCCAAGACCATGCCAGTCGATCCTCAAGCTGGCTCTAACTCCTCAAAACCACCTTTTTTCCCAGAGTTGCTCATGCAAAGTATGTACAATATGAGGAAGGAGCAACACTTTCAAAGGAAAGTACTTCAGGACTTGGCGAACTCCTGCAACAAGTTGTAAAAGGAGGTCATAATTAATGGACTTAATATTTTGTGGGAGGGATTTTATTCTCCAATTTATAAATTTGATTGGGTGGCTTTACAAATATTCACTAGTGTAACATTCATTATCATATAAAGAAATATAAATAAACTTATCCAAGTGCATACAAATAAAACGTGACATGGTTATTTAGGTAGGAAACTCTTTCCAGTTTTATCACATATATAATCCTTAAATTCTATGGGATTTGACATCAAATGTCGCAGCAAGTGAAATGCCATCTTATGCCTTAAGGCCCAAAACTCTTTTGATAGCCTAGTGAAGTCTAACCATATTTAAACTCGTGGGTATCACCATTACCATATTGTCTTCATAAGATCGTCTAAGACACCCTTATCATTTCATTCGATAACATACATCATCTAAACATGTATCAAATACAAGCATAAATAAAGGCATAATAAAATGTAACATGACATGACCCATAAAATATGGAGATCAAAGACTTAACGTTTAAGCATTCCTCATCTTCATGGGCTTGTCTTCATGACAACGAATGACCCTCCATTCTTCCTTTTGTCTTCATTAGAAGTAAATAATATCATATGCTATTCTATACTAAAACAATAAATAAAGGAAACACATGTTGTTCCATAATTCCATATTTAAAAATTACAAAACAAAATCCCACAAATATAAACTGTGAATCACATTGAAGATACAAAAGGCCATGATATGCACCATGCAAAAACACATAAGCACATATATGATCATACATCACATTCACATCATTTGCAAACTAATTTACATTTACCAAGTGGGGTTACCAATGGGTTCATAAATCCATTGCATGAATTATTCAACTCTTGAATAAACGATGCAACTAGTTTCAGAATCGTTTGCCTAATGGAGAAAACAATTTAATGTGAATTTTTTCTCAACCGCAATTAAAAAAAAAATCAATTGAAAACACCAATTTAAAATTCTCATATTTTAAATCTAGTTGTTAAATTTAAAATTCATCAATTTTAAATAAAACAAAAAAATTTAAAGCATTGCACGTAGTGTGCAACATGCATAGCGTTGGACAATCCAACCCATACGCTTGCCTACACCATCTCGAAATTTAGGGGATCAGTTCTTAATTGCTTTTGAGTTTTATGAAGATCTGGTCATGTACCCTATAATGGTTCATATCGACTAGATCATCGCGCCATGCAAAGATGGCTTGTGCGCACACTGTTTTAGACATTCCATCACGATGCGCTTCTTGGGCAGCCAATTAGACAAGATAATAATCATAAAATCACATTCAATAAAAACATGTTTAGGTCATTAGAAATTAAATTGAATTGATTTTCTTGCCTTAGATTTCAAAAATCATTGTTTTGCGGCAAACCAATGCCAATCGCTACATGATTTTGACTTCAAACACTTTGAACCATAAAAATTTTGAAAACCATTTTAAAACAGTAGCAAATACACAATTATAAAACTATGAACACTTTTATGAAGCTAGGTGTTTAAAGCTTTTGGCAAGAAGGACAACAAGGGCAGCAACATTTTGCTCACCCTATGCACGACTTAGGCTGCCAAAAATACCTTAGTCCAAATAGGGTTAGCGTTTTCTAAACACCTCCTACAATATCTCCATGATTCTACCCACATTAAGTGAGATATCTTCCTATCTTGTAGGAAGATATTCCTAATCCTTTTAGAACTCATTATGGATGAACAAAACCACTTTTTTTGGAAATAAATTAAACTCATTCTTAAAATATGAATGGAATTAATTAATCCTAATTAACTTGGACTTAATGGGCTTTGAGCTTCTACCCATTAAACAAGAATAAGCGTAATATCTGTAAGCCTGTTACAACATATATCCAAGTACAACAAGGATTTTTATTTTATTCAATTTTTAAATAATTAAATAAACATGGAGAATTATAATTTAATTATGACTCATCCCGAGATGTCCTAATCAAATCAGGACTACTCGTTATTGTGCTCCAAACCCTTAGAAATGACACAAACTAGTTGAACTAGTTTTTGTCTTTTCTTGAATCCTATTCATAATAGGAATTCTACCACATTTGGGAATCCTAATTTCATTAGGACTATCATAATTGAGAATGATCCAAGTGTTATGATTAGTTCTATTGAAACATAAGATGATCATTACTTTCTATTTCAGAAATCGTCCTAGTTACACTAGGACTGCTATTTCGATTAGGAATCCTAGTCAAGCTAGGACTCTCATATGAAATGAGTCGAGTTTCTAAATTAATTAGGTATAATCTTAAGTATCCTATACATTTAGGTCACCTTTTTAACGATGTTCATCCATGAGTCAAAATAGGAATCCTAGTCAAACTAGGATTGCTCACTTGAACATTATTCATCTTATGAATAATGTTATCCCTACAACGTGTTAATGTGTGTGACCCGATAGGATCTCATTCATGAGGGTAGTAAGCTAGGATTTGACTCTTAAATGACTTGGTATTATTGGGCCCTAGCTATCCATTGTAACCCTAAGGGAACTCGAGTTGTCGTGAAGCGCCTTATGCCTGTCATGAAAGATTACCGTGTAATTCGGTCCCTTGTCATTTCGTGTCTCTTCGAGTATAGGGCATGGATAGTGTCAACCCCTCACCTCTAAAGAATTCATCAATCACCAAGTTAAGAGAAATTATACCAAATTGATTCAACTTCCTAAGTTGCAACCAATTAGGCCACGACCATTGATTTAAGTTCTCTTTATTTATTTGATAGGCCCAATGAGACACTTCCTTCATATTAATAAGGATGGAAATCCTATCTTGATCACACACAATACTCTAATGTTTTGTGATGCAACCCAACCTTCTCCTTTTTAGCAATCTTAATCAGGTTGCGTAGAATGTGATTAAAGTTACATGAATAGACATTAGCATACCGTGGTGATCTCAAGTCAAAGGACTAGTTACACTATCTTCCACAGTTGAGAGTTCTCCATTGACACTTAAGTAATTTACCATGTGGTCTTTCAACAATAGGTCATATTAACGCTTAATTGTGTGCCTACACATTTGGCCCAGATATCACATAACTGCTTTCCACGAGGAAATGGAACCAACCAAACCATGTAGTAGCCTTACTAATTGTTCATGTCCAATATCAAAAATTGTTGACTATGGACATTTAGATATAGTGTTCAAGTACCGATGTGTTCCTTGATAACCACGACACACAAGGTGTGAACCTAGTATATCATGGACATCGTTTCGTTGATCTAATCATACCAACCAAAATGATTCTCCTACCATATTAATTAGCAAAATGAAAAGATGTCTTTTATATTTTGTTGTTACTTGTGTGGTGCTCTTAATGGTTGGCTCCTAGGGCACCTACATTAACAGATGTTTCCTCTCACAAACACTGGATCAAGGAATTGGACCCTTGCTTGTACCTCCAGAGCCAGAAGCCCTGCTCTGACACTCTTTGTGCCCGCTCGAGTGCACCATCCTAATACTTGGCTACTTTTATGTTCCCCATGTCCTCCCAAGGAGAACCTACAACTTTACCTTAAATGGCTACTCAAACCTCGACCCTATTAGTCGTTCATTGATCCTTCAACCCTACTTCTTCTAAGAGCCTCTATGGAGTGTCTCTCATTAACATATTCTATGGCTCTGGTGGATTCAGAGATCTGATGCATTGTCCCCTGTTGGATCAAGGGTAATCAACATTAAGTTCCTTTTATGTTTTGATGATGTGCAAAATAGTTGACTTGAAGTGGAACAC
The DNA here is from genome assembly GCA_948243855.1 of Flueggea neowawraea. Classification (NCBI taxonomy): domain Eukaryota; kingdom Viridiplantae; phylum Streptophyta; class Magnoliopsida; order Malpighiales; family Phyllanthaceae; genus Flueggea; species Flueggea neowawraea. The sequence continues at coordinate 9,299 of CAODLS010557124.1, read as the reverse complement.
GTTGGAAAGCTTGGAACTGTAAAACAAGTCATTGTATGTTGATTAACATACATAGTACACATGCAAAATACATTGAAAACAAAAGCTCAACGTAGGTTATAGCCAACAACATACACAGACGTAAGTTCAGAAAGAAAACAGAGGCTACTGGATCATTCCAAATCAAGCACAACGTACATCATACATTCATAATGTACGTAGGAAGGAGAACAACGTATGTAGAGAAAGTGTAATGTATGTTATTTGGAAAGCTGACATGATCAACGTACTCAGACTAAGCACAATGTACATTACCTGGATTTGCAGCATGATTAATGTACATCTTGTATGGGCAACATACGTTAGCAATGTCACATAAAGCTACAAAAGCATTAAATGCAATCCAACAGCTAGTTTCACTACACAAACGGTCAAATCGCTTGGAAAACCTATAAATACATCAAGGAATGGCAGAAAAACGTGGATGATCATATGCTCTCAAGTCCCAAACATTTTCATCATTTCATCGCTCCCAAAATACCAAATTCAAGCTAGAGAGAAGATTATCACCATCAATCAAACACATGTACTCATAGCATAAAGCTTTCAATATTTTGTAAACATTTTGTATACTCTTTGAGAGTGGGCAAATGTTGCTTGTGAACCTATAGAAAATAACATTGTAATGGATTTAGAGGTTTGAAACGAAATCAACCTTGGGTACGCTGTATAGCGGTGAGCCATAATCAACCTTGCAGGCTTTAGAGTGGTGATCCATAATTAACCTTCTAGGCTTTAGATGGGTGAGCCGTAATCAAGCTTGTTGGCTTTAGAGTTGTGAGTCGCAATCAACCTTGGTGTAATGCTTTGTTGGATTGAGTCAGAGTCAATCATTGTTATAAATCATTGTTATAGTGGAAATCCTAAGTGAGACTTAGGTAGTGGACGAAGGCATGGTTGGCCAAACCAGTCTAAATTGCAATGTTGTTTTCTCTCTTCACTTCAACTCGCTTTCGCTTCCCAAACTCAACCAAGGCATCCCCGGGAAAATTCTCCAACATCCCCAACTCTCGAACCACTACCACTCTGGCATACTTATGTAACAAACCCTTATGGAACTTGCTTGCTAATGCTGCCTCAGTACAACACTCCTCTAGTGCATACTAGCTAAGTTCTCTAAACATTTTCTCATATTCAGTCACATACATCCTTCCTTTTGATAAAAAGCACTGAACTCATCTGCTTTCTTATCTCCAATAATATGATGAATAACAAATAACATAAGTTCATTCTTGAACTTTGTCCAGGAGATACTCTCCTTTCTTTAGAAACTTTGCCACCAAAAATCTATACGATCATCCAGAAGGAATGCTGCATATCTAACCATCTGAGAGTCATCCGTGTAACTTAGAGCATCAAAACAATGCTCTAAAGCGATGATAAAATTATGTGGGTCCTCTACCATTAAACCCTTAAATTTTGGTGGCTCAAGTTTCAGTAAACTTATCAAATGGATACTGTAATCAATCTCAGGTACAACCGGTGCAACTGGTAAAGCAGTTACTGCTAGCTGACCTCCGGCTACCTAGATAGGAAGGAATCACTCAAAATGTTCAAGAATGTGAGCAAGATGTCCATACATATCGGCTGAATCACAGGCGGTGGCTGAGGCTGAGGTGCTAAAACTACGTCCTCTGACATATCACGCCATCCATGCTGATTTGTATCTGACTGACTAGCAGCTTCGCAAATTATCGCCTAGTGGCCTCTCTAATTGCCGACGATGTATTTCTAAACAGAACAAGCAAATGAAGACTACATGCAGATGCCAGATTATAAACTATTGTCACAATATTGAAACATATATCAAAGGACCAAAACAAAGTTAGAAAGGCATACAGAGTTATCAAACTGATTCAATCAAAGACACCTAAGCTCCATAATCGACCCAAACAACATGAATCTTGGGTCTTATAGCACCTTTGTCACGACCAGTTCCTGGACCATGACCGGCGTACGAGGTGAACCATCTGTGAGATCCTGACCCATCTCGCACAAGCCTCAAAGTACAGAACTTCAACCCAAATTCGTATTCAAATAAACAAATAATAAAATGAAATAAAATTTTAAACCTATTTTAATAAAGCAACACACATATAGTATCAATTATAAAAAATATCTCATATTAAAAACATTTGAAATATCAGAAAGAGGATATAGAACCTACGAAAACCTAGTGTGGAGCATCTAATGAATATACAAATGGGGCTCGATCAGAAGGGTACTCACTACCAAATCAAACAGTGCCTCACTAAGTTGAAAGTGCCAGATGGTTACTGAACTAAAAGTCAACTTGAAAATAAGAATAGATATAGAGAAATAAAAGGAAGGGCATAAGAACCTAATGAAGGATAACACTTCAGATCTCCTCATACGTGCTACACAAGACTATTTTGAAAACAGTTCAAAAATGCCACATGTAGGTATAACCAAATATAGATATATACACACTATGTTGATGTATGATATATTTACATAATAAATCAAGAAAAATTCATGTGTTTTCATCCTCCAAATTGTGCTTTTATAATGAATTTAATATGATATTTGTGATATTTTTAGAAAGAGAAAAATGTGCAGAAATTGAGTCGAAAATGATGGAGAAATGATGCAAAGTGGAAAGGCCTTGAAGCAACTCAAGAAAAGATGGAACAAATGAAGGAAAAATGCAACCAAAAGCAAGACACGACCATGTCATGCAAGACACGGTTGTGTTTTAAGACACGGACACAAAACACGACAATCCTTATGCACTACAAGGCATCATCAAGTTTTTGGCATTGATGCCGGGGAGCTGGCGTTATTAATTGTGATCTTTTGTTTATTTTTACTTGTTTATTTTTTGTTTTTTTCTTTGCTTGTTTTGTAGGTCTTACATGCCCTTGAGGCGCACTAGAAGCTTGGAAAAGGACGAAATTATTCCTTTGATTCTTAAGACTGAGAGGGTTTTGCGTGCAAATTGAGCTAAGTAAAGGAGATTGAGAGGGGTTTTCTTGCAAATTGAGCTAACCAAAGGAAAGCAGGGATGGTGGATATTCCTAGACCTCCTCATCTTGATGGGAATGAGCTTAGAGTTGGGCATTTTCAAGGACATGGCATTGGGAACCGAAACATGCCGGTTAGAATAATCTTAAAGGAGACCCAACATGCTACCTTCATTTCATGGTTTGCCATCGAAGGATGCATTGACTTTCTTGAGGGAGTTTTATACTATTATTCAGGCATTTCCCTTGCGTAGTTTGAATGAAGATGAGTTGAGGATGCATTGCTTTCCATATACATTGAAGGATAGGGCAAAAGCTTGGCTCATCAATTTAATGGAGGGCTCTTTTGGCACTTGGGAGAAAGTTTATGAAAAAATCATGATGAAGTACTACTCCTCATAAAAGACGATGGAATTGAGGAACAAAATATGCTCCTTTTCTCAATTGGAAGGTGAACCATTTCACGAGGCATGGAAAATATTCAAGATGCTCTTAAGGTAATGTCCTCACCATCAACTTTCATTGGCTCTTCTCACACAATTTTTCTATGATGGGCTTAGAATGCATGGGCAAACGGTTGTCGACACCGCCGCTAGAGACTATTTTTGAGACAAGACCGCCGGGAATTCTATGATATTATGAGATGTTTGCCACAAATTCTCAACAAAAGGAGGTTAGGGGTAGGAGAGCTAGTATTCTTGAGGTAAATGCTTCTTCTTCTCCTGATTTGGGTTTCCAAATTGATGAATTGTCTAGGAAGTTGAATATGTTGATTAATAGGAGAGTAAACGTTAGAGAACAATGTTCTTTTTATGGTTTAATGGGGCACAATGAATGAATTTTGTGGTGAAGAAATTAATTTTTTTTGGGGGATTCCCAAATGCTCAACCTAGGAATGACATATACTCAAAAACCTATAATCTGGGTTGGTGCAACCACCCTAATTTTTCTTGGAAATACCCCAATGCTAACCCACCTAGATCTATGGGATTTATGGGATACCAAGCTAGACCACCTTTCCAACCAAACAATCACCAAGCCCCATCGGTACCTCAACAAGCCAACCAAGATAAAAAGCCACCTCTTTAAGACCTTTTCATTCAATTTATGTTTTGAATGGAGACTAGAGATGCCAAGGTGGATCAAGTTATCCAAGCCCAACAATCCACTATCAAAAACCTTGAGTGCCAAGTGGGATAACTTGCTAAAACCTTATCGAATAAAGAAAAGGGAAAAAATACCTAGCACTTCTCAAGTCAACCCCAAGAAGTGTGTGATGGCTATTACTTGAAAAGTGGAAAGGAGATTGAGGAGCCAAATGTGAGGGAGCTAACTAGGAAAGAAAAGTATGAGGAAATTATGGTGGAAAACCTAAATTTGATAAGGGTGTTAAGGAGCAAAATGGGAAAGAAAAAGAGCTTCCTTCCAACCAAAAGGATGAGGTGAAATCCTATGTGCCACCACCTCCATTTCCTCAATGGTTAAAGGCTCAGATTAAAGAAAATGAATTGGAGAAGTTTTTAGAGATGTTTAGGAAGATTCAGATGAACATCCCCTTCTTAGAGGCAATTTCTCATATGCCTCACTATGCAAAATTTTTGAAGGAGTTTGTGTCTAATAAGAAGAAGCTAGAGGAGTATGCAACAATAGCTTTAAATGAAGAATGTAGTGCTGTATTGCAAAGAAATCTACCTCCAAAGCTCAAGGATTCGAGGAGCTTCAAGATTCTAAGCTCAATTGGTGACATCACTACCAAGAAGTCATTGTGTGATTTGAGAGCTTCGGTCAATCTCATGTTCGCCTCGCTATTCAACAAACTTGGGCTAGAAGAGCTTAGACCAACCACTATTTTAATCCAACTTACCAATCATTCAATCAAATATCCATTGAGAGTTGCGAAGAACGTATTGGTAAAGGTTGGTAAGCTCTATTTTCTCGCCGATTTTTATATAATTGAGGTAGATAGTTCCATTGACCTCCCTATTATATTTGGTAGACCATTCCTAGCTATAGAGGAAGCTCTCATTGATGTGAGTCAAGGGAAATTGACCTTTACACTGGGGACTGACACACAAAATTTCCATGTTTTTAGTGACCTAACGATGCTTTCATTGCATGATTGTGATAATAATGCTAGGAATATGGAGTTGTGTTGTGTGTTGCATGTTGAATCTAAACCCCACATCACTACCCTTAGGTAGTAAGGAGAACAAAGAAGAGCCTAGAGCATAACCAAAGGAACAAACACAAGAGAATACCGAAGCGACCAAACCAAGGGTTAAGAAGAAACCTAACTCAAAAGGGGGGTTGAGTGTCAAAGACAAATGTAAGAAATAAAGTGATAAGTTTTCTTTGAGGGGTGAGTTCTTTAAGGAGAATAAAGTTTATATTGTCCACCCAAAAATCACATTTTTTGGAACCCCAAAATACCATGGTGTGGCCCATTTTCTGTTTCTAAGATTCATCCTTGTGGTGCCATTGTACGGAAGCTTGGTCTTATTAAAAGGTTAAGTGCTTAAATTGAATGCCTCAATGATTGTGCTTCATTCTTGAGGGTGAAGCTAAACGAGGACAAGTGTATCGAGCCCCAATATTTAGGTGGAAAAGGTTAGTACAATCGGGGAATCATAAATAAGTGTTTTTACACAGGGACTCTTAATTCGCTGACTGCATTTCTAGCACCCAAAAACAGAGTGAATGCAATAAAAAGAAATTATAATGGAGAAGTTGGAAACAAAGCACTAATGTGTAAAGGAATTAATGAAAATTCCAAGCTTGTTCTGCTACTATTGATAAATGTGTTTTAATTTTAGCAAATAGGGGAGATAAGTTTTGGTGATTCTAGTGGGCTAGGGGATTTGATTTTTGAACTCTTGAAATTTCCAATTTTCAATGCCAACGGTTGGTTTTTGTGATTGGTACATATCATGTCATTCCTCCCTTCATCATTTCATTTGAATACTTGCATAGCGTAAGAATTTTTTGACTTGTTTGATTCAACCTTTGTCCTTATCTTGAGTGTTGAAATGGTTTGCTTGAAGACATGCAAACGATTAAGTGTGTGGGAGTTTGATGTATGCTATATTTACATGATAAATCAAGTAAGAATTCATATGTTTGTTTTCCTACAAATCATGCTTTTATAATGAATTCAATATGATATTTTAGGAAGAGAAAAATGTGAAGAAAATGAGTTGGAAATGATGGATAAATAATGCAAAGTGGAAAGGCCTTGAACAAAGTCAAGAAAAGATGGAAAAAATGAAGGAAAAATGCAGCCAAAAGCATCACATGGACATGTAATGCAAGACACGGCCATGTTTTAAGACACATACACAAAACACGGTAGTGTGATACCCTATTACGCCCATGTCTTCAGAATTTCAAGCTAAAATGTGGGACCAAGGGGCATTTTAGACTAATCTTAAGTAAGGTTTTTGTGACTTGGAAGAGGGATATAAATAGTCCTCTTTGGCACATATTTTGGACATCTTGTCATCACTCCTCAATTAGAAATTAGGGTTTTTACTTTTTCAAGAAAATTTTAATTTCTTAGAGCAGATCAAGGAAAAGGAGGAGGAAATCAAAGACCCAAAGCTACCATATTTGGAATTCATCATCAAAGGTTCTTGAGTTTTGTTTTCTTTGAATTTTCCTCTTTTACATTTGAATATTTATGATGTTTTTAATGGATATTAATGTTTTTATGTTTTATTTAACTATGTTAGTTTGATTTTCTTAGTTGGGGTGTAAAGATGTAGGCTAGGGATGATGATTTTGCTATGTTATTAATTAGTATTGATGTTCTTAATTTATTGCCTTGTTGGGTTGGTTTAATGAGTTGTTGAATGTGATTATGACTTAGATTGGTCACCTGGGTTGTAGTTTTAATAATTTTAGTTGATGAATCGTGAGATGAAAACTAAATGAGGTCATAACCATTAACTTAAGTGAGGCTGAGCGGACCCTCTTATTTAATATAAGGATGGATTATATGACCTTTAAAGAGGCTCCAAGCTAGCTTAGCAGAGAGAACACCCAATCCTTGTTACCCTTTCTTTGGCCTAGCTAAATAGGAATCCCTAGCTAAAATCTTGAAACCCTAACGCTTTTGTCTTGTTGATTTTCATATCTTAGCTCCTATTTTTAATTTCTTGCATTGTGTTTTTTATTTTAAATTACCCAAAAATCCCAAAACCAATTATGATTTTAATCACTGTTATTTTATTTGTTGATCACAACCCTAGATGGTTATGACCTCAAATAGGGAAGTAATGGCGTGTAGGCGAGTATAGCCATTAAGGTGAATATATAGTCACCAGGCGAATGTATAGCTAATAAGGAGAGTATATAGCCACTAAGGCACAAAATTATATACATGACCACTGAGGCACCAGGATAGCCCTCCAGGCTGTATCCCATGATGGATCCAAGATCCAAATCAAAGTAGTATTGTCATCAAGGCTATATCAAAGTAGTATTTCAAAAATAATCAAAATAAAGTTATTTATTTCAAAAAACAAAGGCAACGTATATTATTTTCTCATGAAACGTACATCTTGGTGTCACAACGGACATTATAAAGTGTAGAACGTATGTTGTCGTGGTGAAAAATGCGTCCAAAAATTTCTGTTTTGAAAACGTAGCAGCACAATGTACGTCACAAGCAAGCGACATACGTTGATCATCTTTCTTTCCCAGATAACATACGTTATCTTTTCGCAATGTACGTTGTGAAGGAATTCCAGATGATGTATTGTCAGGTTTCCTTTGTGATTAATCAAGGTTATACGCAACGAAAAAAAGACAATCTAACCCACAAAAGAAACAAGCGAAGATCCATGTATGTAAAATAATTGATTAAAACCAGAATTTTGTACCTTTGAAGGGTTCCCAAATTGTTGTTTCAGCAAACACCTTTCTCCTTTGCAAGTGTCGGATGGAATTGACCAAGGGACTGCCAAAAGACCACTCCCCTCTACTGTCACAAACACGCAAATCCATAGGTTAGACTACGTGAGCTAGCACAAAAAAATTCTTGCTTAGTGAAATTCATACCTCTTGATGGAAAAAGAAAACGATTTTCTTTCTCCTTTTTTGAATGAATACCGAACCCTAAACCTAGAGTAAGTTGGAGAATAAAATCTCTTCCTTTCCTTTTCCGATTTTGGCTAGGGAGAAGAGAAGCAACCAAAAAAAACTAGCAGCCACAAAACCCTAGAGTTATATTCGGCATACCCATGATTTATGGAAATTAATTCCATCGGAAACTCCTTGACAAGTCCTCCTTAAACAAGGATTCTTCTTTCCTCTCTTTTAATTAATTAATTAAACCTTTTAATCAAATATTTCATTAGGCCGAATTCATCATTCTTTTTGGCCTAATGGATGTGCTGAATTTCATCTTGGGTTCATCTTATTATGTTTTAATCACTAACATAAATTAATGGCCGGTAAGAAAAACAGTTTTAGCCCTAACCCATATCTTTATTGTGTGCGATCCTGTAGGTCCATTCAATGGTGGTTATGGGCCCAAAATTAATTTAAAACCCATATATCATAATTGGTCTCTAGCAAGACGTTATGATTACCCAAATTGAAATGAATGTCAATTACGAATCAACATAACCTAATTTCAACCTTATACAACCCTTTGCCTCTCAATTTCATGATTAGCATAAGGCATGGAACCGATGACCCTTATTTATTGCTAAAACATTTTCTTGATCTCTTAGTGATTCTGACTAAGTCAAATAAATGATAACACTTATCATTTTATTTGGGTGTGGCCACAAACTACTTACTTTCACTAATCAAGTGGCCGGTGAAAACTTCTGTCTCTCGAGAGGGGCAATCCCTTCACTTCACTTATGTTCCTTAGCATGATTCGTGGCATACCCAATCATACCCATACTTGTTACTCATTATGAATGACGTTAGGCGTATGTTAAAGTATATGAGGACTCAGCCATGAATCCACAGTGATTTTAGGTTGAGGAATTCAAGTATAAGCATTACATGAGAAATACTTATGACCTTTAAACATGTAGTGTTCTCATGTGCAGATCGATCTGAAACACTGTTCTCTAACATGTATCTATGTTCTCTGATCGATATCTCATATCCTATGACCCATAAAACATGATCATCTCACAGAGTACATACTAGTCTTGGTTTATTGCTACTTCCATGACAATAATCATCAAGGATATTTAGAACAATATTCTTTTATGCTTCGAGGTTTTACTATCCAAATCACATATTTGATAACTTAAG
>CAODLS010557120.1:0-14703 GCA_948243855.1 Flueggea neowawraea | reverse complement strand
GTATTCTGCAAAAACAGTGCCTAACGTACGTTAGCCTGAAGCTTACGTACGTTAGAGTTCCATAACGTGCGTTATCCTTGTACCTGTATGCGTTAGCTGGCTTGTTTCTCCTTTCTTGACTTCCCTTGTTACCGAACTCGTTCCGGATCATTTCTAACACTTAACAACATCAATCTAACATGATTACATCATTCACCGTCCATTGGTATTCCCAAAAGTCCTCCATATCATATTCGAAAACTATAGGGATCATAATTGAAAAGTACGGGATATTACACATCCATAGTATGAACATATTTTTTAAATAATTGTGTTATACACATAATTCAATCAAACTATTTGGACTCGAAAAATTGAATATATCATATACCTGCGTTTTTGTATCAAACCAAAAAGGCGTTTGCAATATGGCTTATCGTTTCTTCAACAAGCCAAAAGTCCTTTCGATAATATTTCTTACTGAAGAATGACGAAAATTGAATAACTCCTTATAATTTGTTGGTAACGAGTGGAACGATAAGGGGTGGAATCCTTATCCATTCATTAAGATGGTAATGAGTGGAACAATAAGGAGCGAGGAATTCTGGACTATTGTGTATCATACATCAACTAAATAATATTTTCCTACAAATAAAAATTATATTAATACTTCAAATATGAATCCTATTAGAAACATATTACTATATTGTAACTATCACGACCCGAGATCGGACCATGACCGGAGTATGAGGCGAACCGAATCAGAGGCCCAGCCCATCTCGTACAAGCCTTGGAGTATATAACTTCTACCAAAATTCTTATTTTCAAAATAATTGTTAAACGATAATAAACAAAAATCCAGATTTCATTTAATAAAGTAAAATATTGAGAATATCAAAATACAAAATTATATTTAGTAAAATCAATTAAATCATAATATTATCAGATAAAAAACAATAACCCACGAGAACCTGGTGTGGAGCATTTAACATACATATAGGTTGGGGCCCTAACAAAAGGGCAATCACTGTCGAACTGGACTTTTCACTGAGCACTGAAGATCTGATGAACAAATACTGAATAACATGAAAAATGTTAAAGGAGGGGGTGAGTAAACTCCGTGAGGAATAACGCTCTAGATCGCATCCGAGACTCACATAAACCGTTTTGAAAATACCACATGTATATATACTTATATTAATAATATACACTCATATATACGTACTTATATAGTTTCGAAAATATTTCTGAAAACGTTCACACCCACAACAAACAATATACGTTCAAGCATAATAATTAATATATACATATATATCGTAAAGCAGGCAAAGATTATAACATGCATTCATGCAAATCAATAGTTTTTTAATCCTTTACCAAATTCATATTATACAGCTTAAACAGAATTCTACATACTTATATCTCATTATCTATTTACGGAACTAAATAGATCTGATAATCACTGATTATATATCTTTATTATATTGGAATTGCGCTGACAAGATCATATTAAGAATAAACTAGCAGCTTTAAGAGTTTACACAGTACCTGACTCAAAAGGGCTAACAGATGACAACCTCAGGGGCTCAAAATAGTACCTCTGTCACCCTAATGGTCTCAAAGCTGAAATAAATAGAACGGATTAAGAGTATATCCACAAGCATTGTAGTCCACATGCTCTAGCAAGATATACCCCGCCAAACTATAGTATAGTATACTACATGAGAATGAACAATAATAAAGACAAACAAACAAACAGATTTCGATGTGTATCTGACAATGGAACAAAAATAGAAAAAGAAGCAAATCTGAGATGTGGACTACTGCTACTTGATATGTGGACTGCCGCCACCTGAACCATGTGTTGGCCAGACATATGGGTTACCAAAAACCCTGGTAACTAAGCGTTCACTGATCATTGATATACAACGGCTACGTTTACCCATTAGTATAGGTGTCCCAAGTCAAAATAAATTGTACATAAATATTTTATTTAACAGATGCGCATATCAATTAGATGAATATTGACAGATAGAATCACTGACCTTACTATGACTCTTAGCAAAATAATTTACACAAAATATACCGTTTATGATAGAAATAAAATCTAATAAATATATATATATAATTATGCAGGAGAGTACCAAATAATAGTTTCAAAATTCATTGTGAAATCATTCGCAACTAAGGCAAATAATAAACGGGCAATAGTACGAAAACATTTATTTACAAATCATAATTTTTATTTATAAATCATAAATTGCAACTATCAAATTATTTCTTTTTGAATCATACAACGCAATATCGAAATATTCATTTGCAAAACATATCATATCAAAGTAAATCTGACATGGGACCAATATCAAAATCATTTTCAGATTTAAAACATGGTTTTAGAGTCAAAACATATATCAAATATATGAGACCAAAACAAAGGTGTGCATCCAACACTAATAACAAAGGTGATGTGGACTCCGCCACTAATCAATATCAAATCATGTGTTGGATCAGAATACATGGCTACCGGTATCCCTGGTAGCTGGGATTTCTCAAAGCATTGGTATACCAAAGGTCACGATTTACCCCCATAACAGAGGAGTCCCATATAAGGAAACGAAAGCATACTAATACATAGTATGAAAGCAAAGCATGCAATTCATCATCAAAATCAGATGGAAGATATATAATACGTATATATGAATTTCAAAACATAGTAATGGTTACGTCACTGTCAAATCATGAAATATCAGATTTCATAATCAATTGGAAAAATGAAATAAATAAACTTTATTTCTTGGAAATACAAATTCATTCGATTATTCATTTCGAAAAAAAACATTTCATCTCTTATAAATCAAATACTCTTATAAGCAAAAATGTTTACTTCAAAACGTAATAACTATTCCTTAATGTTTCAATAATACAAAACAATTATTTTCAAAATATTTCAAAGTACTGAACAAAATATTTTCTACAGAGAATATCTCAAAAATCCAAAGCAGAGTGGTTATTGCCAAAACCATAATAAATATCAAAACATGATATTTATTTTAAAACCATCAAAGTTTCCAAAGAAACTAAGTTTTCACAATAGAGGTTTCACATCAGTCAAATTTTAGGATTTCCTATCCTTTAATTAATTCAGATTACATGCTATGGTCGTAGCACAACAAAAATATATAAGTTAGACAGACACAACCTATATATCTGAATGTGTCATTTTACTCACCTAGACGCTAAGCAAATAATCCAAATCACAGTCCACTGTTTAATGACTGGTCTCCTCAGAAACCAAGTAGAACTGCAATAGACATATCAAGATCAAAAATCAATATGGTACTGTGGCGGTACCAAAAATTTATGCAATGCAATTGGACCTGAGAAGCCTATCTCGAATGAAAAGCAAACATCTCACAAAATTATATTTTGGTCCCTTAGACCGATGTAAAATTATATTTTAGTCCTCAAACATTTCAAAATTATAAACTAGTCCTCAAAATATTCTAAAATTATCAAACAATCCTCCAAGTACTCAGAATTCCCAAATAAGTCCTTTAACTCTCACAAATTACAAATCAATCCCCAACATGCAAATATCAGATTTGATCCTCCCATGATTCAGAATCATGACAAATTACACATTTAGTCCCTTTAACAAAAACGACACCAAAACATCCCAAAACTCAAACCGCTCGAGACCCAACATTCCAATCCACCCATATTAACTCTAATCATCCTCCTAAACATAAATCTAACTTCCATTTCAACAAACAACCTAGAAAACCCACTGCTTTTCTTCAAAAATCCAAAATTACACAACCCAAAATCAAACCCATATCCATTCTCTTCCAAAACACAAAACCAACCACAAATTTGGCCTCTCCCATGCTAGATACATTAACAAACAACAAGAATCTAACCTATATTCACCATAAACAAGCTCAAATCCGAAACCCTAACTCAAAGAAACCCATTTTCGTTCAATAAGCTTCCAACAAGAACAAATGCATAAATGGAAGGGAAAACCAAGATGGAATAATAACCTTACCTCAAGAATGCAAGAGGAACAAATAGGAGGCAATAAGAGACGAATTTGGGGCCAATTTGGGTGAAGAAACGCAAAGAAAATGGTGGAAGACGAGGAAGATCGGGTTAAGGGTTTTTAAAGACATATATGGCAAGACAATGGAAAAAATGGTAAGACACGGGTAGAAATTCGTGGCCGTATAACGAGGAAAATAAGACACGATCAACTTTTTTCAAGACACGGTCTAGAATGGTTGTCCGTGTACCTCAAAAACATGATTTTTCTTGCCTGAAAACAATTCATTCATCACCTAAAACACCAAATCAATGGTCCAACCAATGAATCAAGATCGAAAATGAACTTGATCATATTCGAACACTGATAAAACAACTGAGATATTACAGCTATGGGTACATAGCCTTTGGTATACCAATGTTTTGTCAAGACCCAACTATAAGGGATGTCGGTAGCCATATGTCCTGGCTCGGCACATGATTTGATTTTGATTAGTGGTGTAGACCATGTTTATTACACATTTTGGATGTTGGCATAAACCACATCACCTTTGATTTTGGTGCTATATGCACACATTTTCTTTGGTCCCATATTACGTGTATTTTGATTTTGACTCTGATACTATTATTATTATGCCTGAATGCATGCTGTTTGCTTTGAATGCGAACGTTTTCAAAACAGTTTTTGGAATGCTATTATGTATTAGCGTGTGTGTGTGTGTATATATATATATATTCACTTATACCTGTATGTGATATTTTTGAACTATTTTCAAAACAGTCTTTGTGATATACGTATGAGGCCATATGGAGTGTCATTCCTCACTGAGTTTCTAACCCTTTTTTATCATTTTCCAGGTGCATAGATTTTGACTTTGGAAACTACACCACATCTTGGACATCAGTGAGATGTCCTTTGGTTAGTAATGCCCCTTTGCTTGGGCTTCTTTTGTTTTTGATGATATAGCTTCACACTAGGATGCTGCAGGGTTATTGGATTGCTACGATTTCTATATTTTGGTTATTTTGTTTATACGTATATTTGATATATGTTATTTTCATATTTCGATAGATGGTAAAACCCGTTTTTATTACTTATGTTTGAGTAATAAATGTTTTTAATAAATGTTTTAATAAATATTTTTGATGAATGAATCAATGGATAGCGTTTTTTATTCTCTAAGGCTTGTGCGAGGCGGGCCAAGTCTTCAGTTCGGTTCGTCTTGTACGCTGGTTATGGTCCAAAAATAGGTCTTGACATAAACAATAACAGGGATTACTACTGACCATATATCATGTCACCGATTACTTATTATGAGAATAATGAAAATAAACGTTTTAGAAAATAGACATGTAGAAGCAAACAATCTATATAAGAAGTTATTATTGATCTCACGCAAACATACAGAGTAGATAAATGCAACTGACAAATACATATATACTGAACATATCTTATCTGGTTAAGAACAAATATATACTAGTAATAAAATAAGAATTAAAATAAATAATTTTAGAAGTCGATTATACAGAAGCAGACAAGCAGGCAAAACAAACATATATTTATAGAATTATATTCATTTTTGAGCAGATTATTCACTACAAAAAAAAATATATAGTATAACAAAATGGAATATTTATTATAGAACAGTGTGATAGATTTATTCATTACAAGTTCTCTCATGATTAGATTTTAAGATTTCTAAATCCTTATTAGTCTAGATTATATGGAAAGGTCAGAGCATATAAAAACATATAATTTCAAAAAGACACAGCCTAAGTGTCTAAAGTTTTCATCACACTCATCTGGATACTGAGCCAAATAATCCAGTTGCACACCGACGATGGATTGAAACGGATGTACCATAGCGAAAATCAAATAATGTACTGTAGCAACATCAAAATGCATGATATGCAAATGCAAATCCCTGAACCCTAAACGTCGGCGGAAATCGTATTTGCGATCAAAGATCTATCACTCTTGTCGAAAATTGGACCTATTTGTAAAATTACAAAATAGTCCCTCAACTTTGTAAAATTACCATTTAGTCTCTAAGTCCTCAAAAAATTATAAATTAGTCCCAAAACTTTTGAAAAAATATAATTTTTCCAAAATATTCTAAAATTACAAATCACTCCCTAAAGTCTTCCAAATTACAATTCAATCCTCAAAATATTCAAAAATGACAAATCAATCCCTACGTATTCAAAATTACAGATCGAGCCTCAATTTCTAAAAAACTACAATTTTAGTCCTCACGACAAAAAATTGTTCTAAAATGACATAAAATCATCCAAACCTAGACCCATCATTCTGAATCACTTAAATAATCTTCCAATCATTTTTATTTATCAAAATCATTCATTAATTTCATCAATAAATCAACAAATCATCAAAAACTCGAATTCATTCTTCCAAATAAATCCTTAACCACATCAATTCGCTTCAACCTCCAAAACCAATCATAAACCCATTCAAATCTATGTTTATTACACCAAAATCAATTAAGAACCAACTCAAATTCATCATCAATCCACCCCAAAATTCATCCAAAGATTCGGACATACAAGGAATCCAACCTAAAAATGCATATTCAACACAATTAAACAAAACCCATGCCATTCCTACAACCATTCTAATATTATTCATCAAAAACCATCTCAAATCTATCAAAATCAAGCAAAAAATTCAAACCCTAGCCTCCAAACTCGTCATGCATTCAAACCCAACAAAAACCCATATGATTTCTTTATGAAAGAAAGAAAGACAAGAGAAAAATTAAGAGTTCTTACCTTAAATTTGTGAAAAAAAAATCAAAGAGAAGCAAATAGAAAGGAGAAGGGACTGGTTGAGAGAGTTTGGGGTGAGTTTGGTGGTGGTTGATGGTGAAAAATGGAAGATTGAGTCGAGCTTGGTGGCTTTAAAAGAAAAAAATGCAGTAGCTAAACCAGCCAACCCGAACCAGTCAAAACCGAATCCAGCAGCCAAAATCAAATCAATCCAAAAATAAACTCAACCAAACCAATCCATAAAAAGAACCCAACCAAACCTACTAATTGTTTTTTAGCCACCCAAAAAACCCCAAACTATTTCACATAAATAAACCAAGCCAACTCACTAAGACTCAACCTAATTAGTCAAACCAGTGAACCAAACTAGTGGATAACCCAACCGAAATTCACCCTTTTTTTGTTTTTTTCCATCGAATACCATCAAGACCAAGAAATTTACTTCACTCCAAAATATTCATCATTTAACATCTAAATCAAGTCCCAACGATCTGAATACACAAACTTTAATCATCAACAAATCAAAAACCAAATCGAATTTAAACGCGGTGTTGCATACTTCCCTTCTGAAAAAAAATTTCCTTGAATTTCCACGTGAATTAGATCAGAATTACCACAGAAAGGCATTAATCACCAACATAGCTAAAATCATCAATTAAATCAAACTCTAATATCTTAATATCAGAAATTGAATCTAAATCTCCAAATCAGAACTTAATCCAGAATCTCGACCTAACAATCACAGAAAATTTAACTACCACTCTACAAACATCCTAACTCACTCAGACCCAGATATGCAGGTATGCAAATGATGCAGAAAATTGCAGATCTATTGATCGGTAGAACAGAAGGACAATGCTCTAAAATGCATATACGAAAAACATAAAGCATTGAACTCTTTCAAAAGCATATTGAGTTTATCCTCAATGGATAGTGGTGCCATGACAAAGAACATACTCCCGAAGGAATGAAACATGAAGTGCGAGAATCCAAATCTAGGTCTTTAACCCAAACATACCCTGGAACCTCTACACAACAATTATGAATAAACTAAGCTATTTTTCTCACATCTTTATTGATACATATATCAAAATCTCAAAGGCAGACATTTTTCAGCACAATCATCTGAGTTCAACTTCAATTGCAAATCCAACCCAACTGTAATCCACAGAACACCAGAGAATACAATAGAGACAAACATTACTATTAGAAATATCATAAGCATCCCAAATAAATAAATCATAATATGTCCAAATTTCACGAACAAATCAAATCGAATTCCATCTACTCATATTCAAATTAAGATCATCTCTCTAATTGTAATCATTTATCATTTAAGTCAAACCATAATCGAATTCAAATTGACTCCTCAAAGTCTCATTCATAACTTTCCCATTATCATTCATATTTATGTGATTCGTCACATATCTCTTATCATAAACGTTCAACCTCAAACAACTTGTTAAACACCGAAATGATTATACCCTAGTTGTCACCAACAGTCTTGTTACTTATTAAAGATATTTACAATTGGAATCAAATGAAATCACCAATCGAATTTATCACCAAACTAATGATTACACGACATTATTATTCTTATACTATTAAATCTCTTCCAATTCTCGAATATCCTTAGAATCAATGAAACTCAAAAATCTCTTCCAATTCCACCTCTTCATTAAACTAATCGACGCCTAAACCCTGATTATTAAATCTCCTCATATCAATAAATAAAATGTGTATAAGGGTCCATTACCCTCACTCTTAGTACTCCAAACATCGTCAATGCTTCAAACTCTCTTATTCTAATTCACACTAAACAATACATATATCAAAATATCTAAACCCGAATCTTAACAAATTCAACTTCGATACATTATGCAAACATAATTCATAATTCTATCACCAATCATTGTCAGTCTTAACCATTAACTTCTCAAACATTACATGCTCTTAATATCACTAAGCCCCCTTATGCTTTATAGTCCCGTTTTACCATTTTTGTCTCCAGATAGCAAACCTCAAATCACTCTCATCGATTATTCCCCTTTACTGACAGATCATATGCTTCTCTCCTATTCCTCAAAATTTCCAAAATATGAAGATGTCATTAGCGCAGACAATAACAAATCAATGTCCAACTAATTGTATCTTGACCTTACGCCAGCTTTAAAGAACCACTGCTCTCACTACAGTTAATTAAATAATCTACTCTAAAAAAATACACTAAAAAATTCTAGCACCACTAAATCAACTGAGATCTCACCACTTAAGATACAAAACCTCCAATAAAGCTCCTCTAACAAATGTACTACCAACTCAGAATATCTGACAAAGACTAATGCAATAAACAAAAATCATAGCACCAAAACTGAATGAAATATATATAGGAGTTCATGGATGTGGACATATCAAACAATGTTGGTGACTCACAATGTTGATCCATATCTGCAAACAAATCAGACAACAGAGCACACATACAGACATTAAAATGTTGACAGTTGCCACAGTACCAAAGATATATTTAGAAGATATAGAGGCAAATCATATAGACTCGATCGAGAATACTTAAGCTCTACAAACGACCTAAAGTTATGAAACCTAACGCTTTAATACCACTTACCCAAGATCGGACCATAACCGGCGTACGAGGTGAACTGAACTGAAGGTCCAACCCATCTCGTACAAGCCTCAGAGTATAGAACTTCTACCAAAATTTTTATTTTCAAAATAATTGTTAAACAATAATAAACAAAGATCCAGATTTCATTTAATAAACTAAAATAGTGATAATATCAAAATACAAAATATATATTTAGTAAATCAATTAAACCATAATATTATCATATACAAAACCATAACCCACGAGAATCCGGTGTGGAACATCTAACATATATACAGATTGGGGGGCAAGCAAAAGGACACTCACTATCGAACTGGACTCCTCACTGAGCACCAAATATGGTATTAACCAATTGAGAATGATCAAATATGCATTCTGGTCATTTGGCCATAATGTGGTATTAACCATATTTTATAAAATTGTTATATATACTGAATTAATTAACAAAAGTTTTGTTCACAAATCAATTGATCACTGTGATGCCTATTTGTAAGCTACTGCATGATAACGTTTTCCATGAGTAAAATGTAAATAAAAATGTTTGTTTCAATGGATTCATTTTATTTTTTTATAAATTTTAAGATTCAAATTAAAATAAATCTATTATTTTTAGAACCACTCATTCAGTGAAAACTATCAATAAAAGGAATGACCAAATATACTAAGAAAAATAATTGCAACCGCTATTGAAAGTAAAAAAATCATAGTTTTTATACAGATTCAGAATTTCATCTTCAATTACAAATAGTAGCAAAATAACTTCTTTTTCTACAATCTATGAGGACCAGGTGAGTGGATAGCAACTTCAGACACATAGTAGCAGAATGACCAATTTTGGTTCTTGATGAAATACTTAGACACGTCAAAAGATCCATATCCACAAAAGAGTTCAATGGACAAGCAAAATAATTGAAAGAAAATAAATTTCGTTCCTCGTTTTCTCAGTTTTATGGTGAGCAGAACGAAAAGCTCCTCTACCACCAAAGGATTGTGGCAAATAGTGATAGCGATGAGAAAATTTAGGTTAGAGGATTGTTGTTACAACCCGAGATTGGACCATCACCGATTTACGAGGCGAAGCAAACCACAAACCAGGCCCATCCTCCACAAGCCTCGGATTACAGAACTTCTACCCATTTAGAGAATATAGAATAACAAAAAAAAAACATTTTCATATATTTAACAATACTAGGTGTAACAAAATATATTTACTATACCAAAATATAAGCTACACATTTGCAAATAAAATTCGCATCAAAATAATAATCTGAATTAACTACCTACAAGTATCTTATTGCGGAACATCTAACATACATACAAACTGGACCCGAACAAAATGACACACACTGCTGAACAAAGATCCTCACCGAGCACAAAAGCCGAGATAACCTGAAATATTAAGGAAGAGGGGTGAGTAAAACTCAGTGATCGACAATACTCTAGATTGCCTCCAAGACTCACATGAGCTGTTTCGAAAATGTTTTCAAAAATACCACATGCACATATATAATCAAATAATATTAATATACACAAGTATACATACTAGTATAATGCTCAAAATCCATTTCGAAACCATTTTGCACAAATAGTAAACAACATACAATCACACAAAATAATTAATATATTGGAAGGCAGACAAAGCATACTACATGCATTTTATAGATTCGTATTATACAGATTATACAGAATTACATATACTATCTATGTGACAATCAATTATAAAACTAAACAGATCTAATAATCACTGATCATACACCTGCATTATATTGAAATTGTACTGATGAGATCATATAAAAAATAGACTAGAAGTCTTAAGAGCCTAAACAATACCTAACTCAAAAGGGCTAACAATTGAAAGCCTTCAGGGCTCAAATACTACTTTGTTGCCCTAAAGGTCTCAAAGCTGAAACATGCAGAATTGATCAAAGAGTATATCTGCGAGCATTGCAGTCCACAGGCTTTAGCAAGATATACACCGCCAGACCATAGTACAATGTCCTACAAGAGAATGAGCAATAATGCAGACTTCATAATTTTATTATATCTAAACATTAATCATGTCATATCAGAAAAACCAGGAAAGGGACCAAAATTAGAAATAGAACCAAAAGTCAGACGGATACAGAATCTTATATGGACTATTGGCAACATTATCAGACATAATCAAAGATGTGGACTAGCGCCACCAGATCTCTGTGTCTCGCTGAATACACAGGTTACCACCAACCCTGGTAACTAGGTCTTGACAGAGCATTAGTATATCAAAGGCTACGTATCCCATAGTCAGGTATCCTATATCAAAATATTATATAATAATTAAATAATAGCAGACGATAATCATTGAGCATATTTTATCCTATTAAATATAGATTATAATATAAATAAAATAAAATAAATAATTTTAGAAATCATATATATCGAAGCAGACAAGCATACGAAATAGACGAATATTTTGTCAACCATATCTTAACCTACTAAGTATAGATATACATATATATTATAGACGGCAAAAAACTTTTTTTAGAGAAATATACTTAAGTTCAAACATTCTATTAATTGCAGAAAATATATAGAATATTTCACAATAGATTTCCTTATTGCAAAGTTTCAAACAAGTCAGATTTTATGATTAACAAACCTTTGTTTAGTCCAAATTACATGGCAAAGTCTGAGCACAACAAAAACATATAATTTTAGAAAACAACCTATGTGTCTAGAGATGACATCCTGCTCACCTGGACGTCGACCTAAATAATCTATTCGTGCACCTCTACTGGATAACTAGTCGCCTCGAATATCGAGCAAGGCTGAAAGCAAATAATTCATAGCAAAATCGAATACAATACTGTGGCACTACAGAAAACGCATGGAATGCAAATGCAAACCCAAACTCACATCGACATCTCAAATCCTATTTTGATCGAGTATCAAATCTTACTTCTCTAAAATTGACACTTCGTAAAATTATAGCTTAGTCCCTCAATTTCTGCTAAATTACACTTTAGTTCCCAAAGTCTTGACAAAGACAAATTACAAATCACAACCTAAACTTTTCAAAAATTACAAATAAATCCTCAAACTTTTTTGAATTACATATCAACCCTCAAACATTTAAAATATTACAATTTAGTCCTTGCAACAGAAATTTATTTAAAAATGTCACAACTGATACCCATTATTATGAATCACTTAAATCATCACCTAGTTATATTTATTCATTAAGATCATTCATCAATTTCACCAAATAATCATCAAATCATCAAAAATCCAATTGATTATTCCAATAAATCTCTAACTACAACAATCTTCTTCAATATCTAAAACCAAACACAAACCCAATCCATTCCATGTTTATTCCACCAAAATCAATAAAAAAGTAACCAAAATTCATCACCAAACCACCCAATTTTCCATTAAAAAATTCGGATTCAAACTAACCCTAACACAAAAATGCATATCTAACTCAATCAAATAAAACACACAATAATCCTACACCCATTCTAGCATAAACCATAAAAAATCATCTCAAATTCATCAAATTCAAGCAGCAAAATCAAACTCTAACCTCCAAAACCATCACCCATTCAAACCTAAACAAAATCCACATGAATTTCATGAAAAGGAAGAAAGAAAAGAGAATAAATGCAAGAATCTTACTCAAATTCATGCAAGAAATGAAAGAGAAGCAAAGAGAGAGGGAGAGGGGCGGATTTGAGAGAGAGTAGGTGTGAATGGCTATGTTATAAGTGAAAAACGAATGAAGAAGGCCGGGTTTTGGGTGTTTTAAAGAGAAAGAATGCAAAATGTTGAGTTTTGGGTTGAAAAGCCATGATTTTGGCAAGACAAGTACGAGCGAAGACACGATTGTGTCTCTAATCGTGTAATGCCCAAATTTTCCAAAAACAAAAGAAATGGGTTGTGATGTTGGACACAGACAGAGAACGGCCGTGTCCCACCCAATGTCTTGAATTTTCATAAGACACAGACAACTCCTATTGGTTGTGTCTTTGGACACGGCTGTGTCTTGCATTTTTACCCTAAAATTCATGATTTAGACTTATTTTTCACTCAGACAAGATCCAACATGAATGCAAAACCTTAATTTACTCCAAAATATTCTTCATTTAACATGCAAATCAAGACTTAGATGAGCTAAACACCAAAACATTAATCATCATCAAATCGAAACCAAATCAAGTTTATACGAGGTGTTACAATTGCGACAAACGGCGATAGTGACAAAGATATTTGGGTCGGTTCCATTTTCTCCCCAGAGTGAAATAATTGAGAATTTTTAGGTATTAGATTAAGAATTAGAGCAGGTGTTTTTATAATTCTTAGGAATTGTTTCTAAGAATTAGAAGCAGAATTTCCTTATGTTATTCAAACATGAAAAATGGAATTGGTTGGGTCCAATTCCAAATTCCATAGGCTAAATGGGTTGTTATAGCCCTTTTTTACTCAAATCCCTCTAAAGATTCACCCTTTCAAATGGTTAAAGCTTTGAACTTGAGCCTCATTTTTGTGATCGATGTGGGTTAAGTTTGATTTCTACTTACCAAATGAGTGTCCTTTATGGGGACAAGAAGAGTAGATGAAAAAGTGATGAAACTATTTCCTCTAGATTAAATATGTTTGTAACACCTTGCTCGTTCCGATCAATTTTTTCAGTAAGTTTCCATTCAGCTTCCAACCACTCTTTGATGTTTGAGGGGTTGATTTTATGTTGAGATTGTTAGTTTTGTGCCCTAGCCCAATCAAGTAAACATTGTCATTTCGGTTTATTTAATAATAAAGAGCCATTTTATTTCTATGAAATATTATCTGTTTTATAAAGATAAAACTCCATGAATAGTTTATTCTTCTTTATGCCATCAAGTACGTGACTTGATAGTAAAACCATAAAGATTAAAAGAATACTATTCTAAATGTCCCTAATCAATCATTATCATGGGAATGATAATGAATTAAAGATTAGTATGTTGCTAAGTGGATAATCATGTTTTACTGATTATGTATATGAGATATCAACTTAGAACATAGATGCATGTTGGGGAACATGTATTGGACTGGCCCGCTATGAAAGCACTTCATGGATCGTTGTCACAAAGTAGCTTTCATGCAGTGGTGATATTTGAGTCCTCTGACTGAAACTCACTATCGACTCCTACATGAGGAATTGCATGTTTTGACTTAGTCAAATATTATCCGTAATAAGGTAACAATAAAGGCTATGATTTGATATATCATGAATCATGTAGAGGAGTGATAGT
>CAODLS010557102.1:0-45313 GCA_948243855.1 Flueggea neowawraea | reverse complement strand
TACATGGAACACAAATTATTTCATTGAGCAGTGGAATGATCTTGCATCCTTTGAAATGGTTTGATTTTTTAGTTGTTGGAGTTTATTTGTGTTTTGAGTTTCTGGGTTTGGAGTATGAGAAAGAGAGATGAGATGGTGAGTACGAGTGGTTTGGGTGAGTGAAAATGGTTTGGTTGAGTGTATGGTGAGTGAGAGAGTGGTTTGGGTTGGTAATATTGCCACATCAACCACTTAAGATGATCAAACACGCTTTGAGCAATTGAAAAACACTGAGATTACCATGTCAGCGTGTAAAAGGTTAGTTGCACATTTGCAAGTTCAAGGGGTGAATAAACATTTGCAAAGCTTAAGAGGGTAATTACATGTTCAATACAAGTTCAAGGGGTATACATGTATTATGCCTATATTTTTTTATTTAAACATTTTCACATAAATTATTAATATAATTATAATTCATTTGCTATAATACACCAATTTAAAACGACCCTTAATTTTATCATCCCACCATTCATTAGTGGCCTGAATTGTTTGCTTCCTTGTATCCCATCCTAATATTGTGTCCTTGCCTATTAACTCTTTCCAAGTCTTCCAATGTCTTTTCAAAATATTCCACTTATTTTTCAACTTTATTTTGTCATAATCACAGTCACTTTCCTTACAAAAATTCGTAATGACATATTTCCATCCTTTTTCATTAAAATGAGTTCCAACTCGCAAACCTTTATGAATAGTTTGGATGCAAATGTCACAATATAATAAAGTCACACTATCAGTCCATACAGCTTTTGATGCTTTTTTCTTCTCTTATTGGGTTGATTGTGTTTGCATATTTGATATATATAAGTTACACACCAAATTATTTTCAGAAATAAGCTACAGAAGAACTAACATGAAGAATGCATCAACGGATAAGCCACTACACTATTTCTCATAAATTTTTTTCTTTTGATTTCTATCTTGTTAGAAAATTAAATAAATAAATAACGGAGACAATTTATAAGAGGAAAGCAATTATAATATATCTAAAGCCTAGACTTTCACATTTTATGGGCCAGATTAATCCTAGCAAAGAATTTCATTTGAAGTTTATGAATCACTAATCTTGATTCTTGATATTACACAAAGCTAATAATATATTTAAAGCCTAATGATTCCAATATTCTTGAACTTTAAATCACAACTTTTCTCAATCTAATCTATTCTTTAATTAAGATCAATTACTTAACTTTTTTAGTATCAAAACCTCACCTAACTTCACACTTATTCAAGAATATGTGAAAGTGCATTATGTCGGTTAGCTATTTTCTAGCAGTCCTAACCTGCATTTAATTACTCTAACGAATAATTTTGCGGAACATCATTAATCTGATTAGTTTTTATTAGATTTAGTTATCATGTGTTTAATAGATAGATCTTTCATGGTAAAGAAAATAAAAATAAAAGGGATTATGTTTGATGTAGTATAAGAACAAAACACTTTTAATTAAAAAAGCCAAGCAATGACAAAACACTATCTGCATAATCCAGGAGTGCAGTAGCTCAATGACACAAAAAAATTGACTTACGTTCTCTCACTAAACACAAAACACTTTAACTAAAAAAGCCAAGCAAAAACACAGCTCAATGAAAATAAAAAAGATTGACATGCTTTTTCCTTGAATAATGTAGTAAGAATAAAATATGTAAAACTTCCAAAGATCAAACTGACATACCCTTTCTGATAAAAAAAACAAAAAAACCAACATACCATTTCTCAAGTATTGTAGAGTCACGTCTTTCTCAAGTTTGCACAAATTTAGAGTTTATAATAAGAGAAGAAGAAAATAAATATAGTGACAGGAAAAAAGGTCTTTTAGGATTGTAGAATTGTTATTATTAATAAAAGTTATGCTTATTTTTGTCTATTAAAATTTAAAAAATCAGCTACGCTTGAAATCTAAAATTTAGTTATCTTGAGAAGCTTTATTTTCCAGCTTATCCCAATATTTAAATTTCAGCTACCCACATAATTACTTTTTTAAGTTTTTATTTTTACCAAAGACTTCAAAATCATATTTCAACCCCACAATCAGTTTTTTCACCTTGGAAAAGTTGTGCCAAACAGCACCTTTATGTAATCAACCCGCTAATTCTCCCGGGTCATCATATACATATAAACCAGCTAAACAAACCTTAGAAATATAAAAATGCTAACATACTCAACCTCATTTAGGCAGCCCATTACTCAGACCCAGCTCACTGAAAGCTATGTTTCTTCTTCCTCGCATACTAAAACTTAATAGGAGGCCTGCTGTTAACACCTTTCGACCCAAACCTCAAGCAAACAAACAGTGAAAGATAAAAATACTAACATTCTCACAACCTCTCTTAGGCAGCCCATTACTCAGACCTGGCTTGTTGAAATCCACATTTCTTCTTCCTCGCATATTGAAACCTAATAGGAGGCCTATTGTTAACACCCCTCGGTCCATCATTAACACCTTCCCCCTTTCATCCATAATCACCTTATCCTCAAGGTGGAAGGTAGGAAATAGTTCACGGATTAGATCGAGTGGTTAACAAGCCGCTTCAAAGTTGGGGAGATCCTTCCATTTAATCAGCAACTCCTAACCATTCTGAGACTGTCGAGTGGCCAAAATATGCTATTATTCCACGGCCCAGTCCATATTGGCTGAGAGAATAGAATGGAGTAGTTGCACAAATACGATATCACCCAATGCCTTCTTGAGCTAAGATACATGGAAAATCGGATGAAGTGCTGTTGAAGGTGGCAATCTAAGTTTATAAGCCACTTTCCCAACACATTGATTCATCGGAAAAAGCCCGAAATATTGAGGTGATAGTTTCTCATTTGGGTCGCATGGCTAAACAATGCCAACGACAAGGTCTCAATTTCAAATATACCATATCTCCAACCTCAAATTCGACATGAGGATTGTGGTGGTCAGCTGCCTTTTTCATGCGGTTCTGAGATTTTATCAGTTGTGGGACCTCTGAGATCATTAAGTCTCGACAAATCAACACCTCTTCCAAAGTAGAGTTAGATGTGCTATTGTGCGAATACCGGATTAGAGGAGGATCTCGACCATAGACTACTTTGAATGGGGTAATCTGAATAGCCGTATGGAAGTGTTATAATAGTACTCAGCCCAAGAAATCCACTTATGCCATTGTTGACTAGCAAGGTAACGAAGGTAGGTTTCTAAGCACTGGTTAACCACCTCACTTTGTCCATTGGTTTGGGGATGATAGGCGGTGCTCCTTTTAAAATGAGTGTTTAAAGATGGAATAATTTTGTCAAAAAACGGCTGAGAAAAATTTGGTCTTTTTCAGTCACGGTACTCCTTGGAAAGCCATGTAATTTGACAACATGCTCCATGAATTCCTTGGCAACTTCTTTCCCTGTGGAAGGATGTATTAAGAGAATATAATGAGAATAGTTGCTTAATATGTCAACTACACTAGAATAGAATCGAACCTATGTGATTGAGGTAGGCCCTCGATAAAATCCATTGAAGACATCTTGTGGTATGAGCAACAATTAAAGAAGTATGGCCAGTTAAAGCATCTCATGCTTATGCTGCTGACAAACTGGACATTCCACCACAAACTTCTTAATATCTGATCGCATACCCTCCTAATACAGCTCGGCCGAGATTCGACGTTAAGTGTACAGAAATCCACCATGCCCACCGCTAGTACTGTAATGAAATTCCTCCATAAATTTGAATGAGAGAGGAGGACTTCGATATTGCCAACCTGCCCTTGTAATAAAGAACATCTTGATGAAGAGTCCTACCTGGTTTAGTATTAGGATCTTAGAACAAAGGCTGCATAGTGGATTGAAGTTGTTGGTCTTGGTGCATCGCCCTTTGTAATTGACCCCAATCAACCTAAGAGGGAACAGAGAGTGCATGCAATTCAGCATGAAAAGGGTCTCGTGACAAGGCATCAATTGCCTTGTTTTGAAACCGGGTCAGTACTGTACTTCAAAATCAAATCCCATCAACTTAGTACGCCACCATTGATACTCAATAGCCACCATCAGTTGTTCCAACAAGTAACGAAGGGATTTTTGGTCCGTTTGAACAATGAAGTGTCGCCCTAACAAATAGTGATGCCACTTTTGGACCAAGAAAACTACTGCCATCAACTCTCTCTCGTAGACTGACTTAAATCTAGCTCGTTTCGTTAATTTTTGACTGAAAATGTGATGGGCCACCCTTTTTGGGATAACACGACCCCTAACCCCATGCCTGATGCATTAGTCTATACCACAAAAGGCACTTCAAAAGTTGGGTAGCGTTAATATAGGCACAACTTTCATGGTTGCTTTTATCGCTTGCACCGCTTTTATAGCATCTTATCTAATCTAGCATTACACAACATCAAATTGCCATATTTTTTTAAATCCACAATTAAACTTTATCCTGGTCAGTTTATATAGAGTTGCACTTTTAATAATAGAAACAACATAGTCCAATTCATAAAAAATTGTATCAAAATCACACGTATCCACACTCTTAAACCAATCTTTTCACGATACACGTTCACCAAATCTTGGGTAACATAAAGCTTTCCTTCTTCACCCATCATTGGATCACAAACTAAACAAGGTAAAGAAGGTTTTCATTAAGACATTTTTCTTCTTTTAAAAAAAGAGAATGAAAAACAAAAAAAAAAGAATGGTTGTATAGCTGTAATTTATGACAGACAATTTAAACAAAGATGTACAACATACAACCGTTAACAAATGAGTGTAGTACAATAAATCAATAGCCTGAAGGCCTTCTATCAAGTTCCATAGTTGCTGTCCGTTTAAAACTTGTCCTTTGAAGGTTGGATATAACAAGTTTAGATTGTTCGAAGACTTACATTTGGGTAGGAAGTTGTTTACACCATAATTTGAACAAATTATGGAGGTAATAAAATTAAGATCAAAACCAAAATCAAAGAAGGAAACAATTGTAGAAAAGAGGAGGCAGATTGGAAATATTGCATTGAGGAACAAAAACAGGTAAGTTGCAGAAGGTCAGCAAGTCCAGAAGGTAAGAATCCTAGAGGAGACATCAATTTTGCAATATCTCCTTAAAGGGACATGAGACAAATTAGAAAATCAAAAGAGAGACCAAATTATTTTCAGATTGAGTCAAATGGTAAAAAAGGCAGGTGGTGATCATTGAGAGGAATTAAAGCAATTGAGACAATTTTTTGTGGTGACTAAGCAATCCAATAGAGCAGTATAAGTTTGGCTAGAACATACCAAAAAGGGCTCTCTTCTCAACCATACAACAAAATCTCATATGGGTCCTCTTTAATTTATCCTTTTTATTTTCTCTGTATCCTCTATTATTTATCATATGTCATCTATTATATTTTTATGTCAAATTAGTGTACTCAACCTTTAAATTCAATAATATTTCCCTTTTCATTTCATTATTGTGTTTTTGTTATTGTTCCAAAAAGGCAAAAGACTCAAACCCAAACCAACGAGTTTGTTCTTTTGCTTGTTTTCAATCATTTGATTAAAATGGAGATACCTAGAGGACGATCTTAATTCTTATCACCTTATTTCCTTAGTGCACTCACAATTTCAAAAAAAACTCACCAAAAAGGGCGGCGTTGTCTTCCTAAATTTCCAAAGAAAAATAAGGGGAGCAATCTTTTGACACGCTCGGTGGGATGGGCACAATGATGTTTTGATGTCATTCTACAATCAAGATGAATATGAGGGTGTTGCACCCTCTTGGGTGGAAAAGAATGCTTTTACAATAGCAAAAACGACGTATTCATAACATACTTATGCACAAGTGGCTTATCCCACTGTGCAAAACCCCCAATACAATTATGGGCTTGGGGGCAATATAGGCAACCAGAGTTATTACACCACAAATTGTAGCGAAGACATTATTGCAGTAGGCGTCTATAAAGATGAAGGATGCCACCAAATGTAGGAGTACCGGCAGGAAGACTTACATTTGGGTAGGAAGTTGTTTACACTATAATTTGAATAAATTATGGAGATAATAAAATTAAAATCAAAACTGATATCAAAAAGGAAACAATTGCGGAAAAGAGGAGGCAGATTGGAAATATTGCCTTGAGAAACAAAAAAGGGTAAGTTGCAGAAGGCAAGTCAGCAAGTCCAGAAGATAAGAATCCTACAGGAGACATCAATTTTGCAATATCTCCTCAAAGGGATAGCAGAAAAATTAGAAAAGCAAGAGAGATACCAAATTATTTTCAGATTGAGTCCAACGGTAAAAAGGCAGGCGGTGATCACATAGAGGAATCAAAGGAATTGAGACAATTTTCGTGGTGACCCGACCAATCCAATGGAGCAGTATAAATTGAGCTAGAACAAACCAATGGGGCTCTCTTTTCAACCACACAACACCACCTCCATGGATCCTCTTTATTTTCTTTGTTTCCTCTATTATTTATCTTGTGTTATCTATTATATTTTTTTTTCAAATTCTTACACCCAACCTTTAAATTTAATAAAACTCTCATTTTCATTTCATCATTGTATTTTTGTTATTGTTCCAAAGAGGCAAAAGATCCAAACAAAAAGTAACGAGTTTGCCTATTTACTCATTTTCAATCGTTTAATTAGAATCGAGATATCTATAGCGCGATCTTAATTCTTATTTCGGTTTAAGAACACCTAAATTCATTGGCATACTTGCGTTGTCTTTCCAAATTTCCAAAAAAAATGTGGGTAACTGAAGCTATGCCTGAACTTATGCAAATTGATGGATAGCATAGCATCACAACATATATCAGGCCTCAGAATTATGAGACTTTGAGTGAAGTAGTAAGCAGATTGCTTGTGTGGTTTCAGAACTGTACTGAATTAATTGGATCGACAACATAGAGAAAAAGGAGGTCGATGCCTTTTCACCAAGAAGAAGAATGAATCGTTCTTCTTCCACCAAACTAAGTATCCTACAGAGATTGAGTATGACATCTAGACTGCAAAACAGTCGAGCACTCCTTTCAAAAATGTGATCGTGGTTTGCTTCCGAGACTGGCACATAATCAGATCCTGCCCTTGTTGTCCCATTGTCCATTTTCGCTGTGTGAGAGGTTAGTAAGTTGAACCAATTAATTATAATGCTTAGTTAGCTGGACAAGCATATGCATCGTTCATTGGTATTAGAGAACAAGTAAGAATTTCAGTAATCTATTTTGAAATTTGTGTTGGTCTCTGTTTGGGATGTCTTTTGTATTTTTCTTGTATTTGACTTTCTATTTCTAATGTTTGTTTTGATCCGAGTTCGTCCAGAGTTGAATATTAAAAGTTGGAATTTTGAAATTCTGACGCCACCGTAGAGATTAACGACCTAGAAAATGTAACCTTCTAAAGTTTCATCACCAAAAGCCGTCGGGAACGCCGTCAAATTGCTGAAAAATTGATATGTTTCTACTGAGTAAGGTGACAACATATGAATTTGTTCATTTGATGCATTAGGGCTCACGTATCGTGCTCTAATTCACCCTTCAAATCCACAAGAACCACTAAAAAACAGACATGTGTTTGAGACCCTAAACTCAATGCTGACTGTGCGATGCGTGTAAGGACGTGGACTAAAGACATCAAGACATGTAGCAACTCGTGCAACATGGCATGCCACGTCCATGAAACTTGGTAAGGCTGACTAGAACAGGTCATCACGCACGTCCAATCGCAAGGAGACACGTGGCAAAAGAAGCCACGTAGGACACCACGTAAGTGAGATGTGGTGCCGCTGATAGGACTGGCACATCAAAAACCCGGTCTAATAAACAGAGGACAAGTGGCGACAAACTCCACGTTGGATGCCACATACGTGAAATGTGGCCACGTTGACTGCACAATCACATCAGCATCAAGTCTGGTAATAAGGCGACTTATGGCAGTGCTAACTAGACTAGCTTTCCAACATCATCACCATATGGACCAACCACGCCCCGACATGTTTTTTCACATGACTTGTTCCTCACGTGACTGTGACACATGACTGCAGAGAAGACATGACGCACGTGTGGTGCACAACAGTGCATGGAGGAGCGTTAATCGTCGACGTGGCGGTTGCTACTAGCAGAAAAACTTGAAATTTTTAAGCCACAAAAAGGGTGAGGATACTCAGTGAGACATTCTTTCTGCTAGTGAGTGCCCTTTTGGTTGAGCTCTTGTGTTATTGTATTAAAACTCCACCCAGGATGCTAGTAGGTTACTGAATATATTTTTTTATTTTGTCACCTAGATTTACTCACAAATATTTTTACACTCATTTGGATATGGTGATATTATTTTGTTATACTTGTATTTATGCATATATAGAAATATGTTTTGAATCTCTTATGTTTTATTAACTTGTTAATAAATGTTTTTAATAAATGAAATGGGTAGATGTTCTGATTATCCGAGACTTGTGTAGGATGGGTCGTACTTATAGTTCGATTCGCCTCTGATACCGGTCATGGTCATACGAGTTGTGACACAAGTGAGTGACATGTGTCCTGTGCACCAATTTTTTTGATTTTTTTGGCAGAATTAAATTTTATTTTTCGGGAATTTTTGTTATAAGTTTTCCAAATTTTCGTGTTCTAGAAATATTTCTCCAAATTTTTTAGTATTAAAAATTGTTTAAAAAAATTGTGAAAATTGTGTTTTCTGCCAAGAATTATTTTTGGAGATTATTTTTCAAAATAATTGATTTTAAAATGTGTGTATATGGTTTTCATTTAGATAATTGGTATAAGGCTCCAATTATTTGGGTAATACGTGAGCATGCATATGCCTATTTTATTTGGAATTTAATTGCAAGTATACGAATGGGATAAAACTATATTGCATTGAATTAAGTGCGAATTAAAGAAGAATTTGCACAACTCTCAAAGAGAGTATTTTGGGAGGCAATAATCATAGAGGAAAGATTTAATTGTGCATTATGGGCACAAAAGTGATGAAGTTTTCTTACTTCATAAAAGATTATGATACTTAACACCGGTATTGGCTAAGGCATGTTCATACTAGAATTTCATGAAAACCTGATAGCCTAAGTGTCTATAAAAGACTTTTAGAGATTATAACGGGTAAGAGCATTTGAGATTGGTTTGTCTAAGATTACTACAGGATTGCAAAAAAAGTATCGTGAGAAGTAGGAGATCCACTTTATGGTCGTATAATTTATAGAATTCTCGAGAATTTGATCCGACCCCTTATGAATTCTATTCAACACGTTGAAAAATGATCCATCATGTATCCAATTGGTAGATATAGCTAATTACAATAATTGTGTAGTATTAATTTGGGGGTAATTTTTACGGATTGTGTGTGTACTAATGATGCCCAATGTTGATATACATGTATTAACATTGAGATTGATTGTTTGGGTTGTATATTGGTTCAATAAATGGTGTTTATTCCATTTATTTTTTTGGCATATTATTACGTTGACTTACCTTGTTTTGTTAATTAAATATCTAATTATTAAGTTTGCCTTGATAATTGAAATAATCAATATCGATTTCCCAAGTCAATTGGGCTTTAAAAGTGAATCAGAACAGTCATTATTTATTGTCTATAAAATTAAATATAGTATGGTTGATTATTATGACTGAGATGGTAATTGTGCACCTAGTGTACATGTCGATTCAAAGGTTAATAAGAATCTGTGTTAGTTAATTTTGGTTGGATCGTAAATATACGTGTATTGATGTGAATTCCTTATGTGCAACTATGTTTTATTGTTTGTCATGTTTATTTGTGATACTCATTGCCTGTAAAGTCGATTGATGTGAGCCATACAAAAAAGTATGTTGATCTACGTTGAGCTTGGGTGGCAATGATTATGAATCCTAGATTATGAAAATCTACCGTGCACTCTAAGAGTAAGAGCGCTTGCACATTTGAACTTGGTAGGGATTAAATTTAAGGAGGAGTAAAAAACCACTAAACACATTTTGGACCAAAATGTCTATGAGACGTGGAAGTTAAACCATATTTGGGTGAGGTATACTTTGACACTAAAGGTAGTTTCTTAGTTAAGGTAAATAACCTAACTATTGAAAAACTTAGTTTTTGTTCTTGTTACTTCACGTGATCATAAGAGATTATGTGAAGTTAATGTATACAACTCAAACACATTGGAAAAATTGAGTACATCGATTAGCTGAAGTAGGAGTATTAGACAACTGTGTAAGTTCAAGTTTTCTAATTACGAGCATTGCAAAGAGGGAATACTAACGAAGAAATCATTTTGAAAGGCACTTAGAGCTAAATAGTCGTTGCTATTATGCCATTTTTGATAATGAATGAGAGGACAAGGTCAAGTCATATTGCTTCATCGCTCTTGTATATATGATTGTAGAAGGTGCAATTATATCTATTTGATTTCTCATAAGTAAGAATAGTCAAGTTAGTTCTTACTTCTTACAAGTCATGATGAAAATCAAATAAAGCTTTGCAAATCAATTAAGGTGGTGAACGTCTGCAAGATGAGTCCAAAGCTTTATGTGATGAAAAGGAAATGAATATAAGTTGTTTATTCATATACCTCTTAGTCTGTTACTTATATATCTCATTGGATGGGGATTGATCGAGCATATGACCTAATCCACTTGGAATCAAGAGATATATTGTCAATATCCATGATACCTTGGTCGAAAAGACCAATAGGCAAAAGACATTAGACACCCTGTTGTGTGAAAATAATGCATTCATAGTGGGATAATGAGAAATTGCATAGTAAGGAGTTATAAGAATTCACACTCCTAAGGAATAAATTTCTTAACTAGGATAAAGTGGAAAAGATTTCACTTTATTTGAGACTTAGGAACTAAGTCCTTCAGGATCACTCAATCCAAGTGGGAGAATTCTTGAGGAGGATGAAGGATGAAGAAGAAATCTTGGTAATGTAAATTACATCTTGGTGTTTAAAAAATCTCAAAAGATCAATCCGAGCGATTGTTATCTCTTTCCCTAAAAGGGATACATCAACTAAGTCTTGAAGCGATTCAACTTCTATCTCATCTACCTCAAGCATGTACAAATGTTCCTAATCCTGACTTTAGTAGGAGCAAGATTCTTATTTTCTAGTGGGAGTAGGAAATTTGATTATAATAGGAGTTCCTATATGGAGCTTGAACCCAGTGGGATCATTTTGAAAATGCATAGATCTAAAAGGGATAAAGTCTCACAATGACATTTTTTAATGAATGAATCAATCATGATCCTTCTAGTAACCTCATAAGTTAAGGTCAAACCTATAAGTATGTTAGAGGTTCACTCATCCGAGTGAAAGCTATATGGATTAAAGCAATGGAAGTGTAAGTGATATTTGAGATTGAACCACGTTTAAGAACTGGTTAATCTACCTAAAGGGCGAACACCCATTGGAGATAAGTAGATACATGGGTGATTAGATTGAGTAAGACATCGATAATCACCAAAAAGGATTTGCCCAACAAGATTGGAAAAACCACCGTTTTAAAAGATTTACCTTCATTGAATAGACTTTGGCATTCGGGATAATCTTTACCTCGACCTATATTAGTTAGATGTAGAGACATTTTTTCTCAATAGAGAATTTGGAGTAAAGACCTACATGGTTTATCCTAATGGTTTCATTGTCCAAGGTATGACTGGCAATTTTTTACACAACCTGATTAAATGACATGAGTCGATACGAAGTTAAATGGGTTTGCATTTCATATAAAAAGGTTTGGATCATTAACGAGTTGACCCATATATAAAACAAAAAAAATCAAGATTAAACGGGTTCAACCCGTTTAGCTTAATCATGCTAAATGAGTTAACAAGTGACATGACCCGTTTACGACCTGTTTATGACACGTTTAACAAATTTTACCATAAGTTCAATTTTTTTCATTCTCTCCTCACTCAGTGACTCACTCAATTGCCTCACACCACAGACCACACCACACACAGAGCCCTTCATAGCTTCGGTCGTCTAAGTTTTTCCTCTCCTGATACTTTCTACGCTGCAATCTGCACAGGCTACAACCATTATTTCCTCTCCTCTCTATCCCTCTCTCTCCTCTTTCATCTACACCACCTCTAACTTTCTTTTTCTCATTTTCCCTTTCTGCAAAGCCCAATTGAAAAACTTTTTGAGAACATTTAATTGTTTAGATCGAGCTTTGATGATATGTTATGGTAAAGTCTTGATTTTTATAATTTTGGTTCATTCATTTTGGATTGTGAAATGAGATCATCTTTTGAATTTTGCAGTTGATATACTTTCTGAAATCTGAGTTTAGTGTGAAATTTGAGTTTAGTTGATATACTTTTTGAACAAGGATAGTTTCTTTGCATGACTTTACTTCTTTACTTTTATCACCGCAGCTCTATTTCATTCTTATGCATCTGTTGTTTCTATTTTTTAAGATTTAGACTTTTTGATCTATTATTTGGAAAATTTTAGCTGAGGGAATGGAATAGGGGGTCTATATAGTTTCACTTCTTCTATTTGGTGGAGAGGCTCTTTCTCTTGCTCTTTTTCCCTCTCAACGTCCTTGCCATGGTTTGGTTTTTCCACCATAATTTCCTTCCTCTTATCTTGTTTGGGTACCTCTCTAATACTTGGCTCCTTAAGCTCAGTCCCACTTCTCATAGTAATAGTCATCACACTCTCATTAGGTTTCACTTGAGAGGTACTAGGTAGCTTCCCTTTTTCTCTGAACAAGATTTTAGCTAGTTGTCCCACTTGTATATCAAGATTTTGAATGGTGGCTTGTTGATTTTGGACAATTTGATCCATTTTAGCCTCTATTTTACCTATACATTGTATTAACAACTCTTCCAATGGTTGCTTTTTCTCTTAGCTAGTTTATTAGGGGTGGTGGGGGATTTTGTTGCAAAAGGGGTTTGCAAATTGGTGGTCCATTTGGTCTAGGTTGTGAAAAATTTTGGTTGGTATTTGGGTCTCTCCATAAAAAACTTGGGTGGTTTCTCCATCCCGGATTATAGGTATTGGAATATGGGTCGTATTTGTTAAGTCATTATATAGGCAACATGAAAAATCCTTCTAAGTTTTGATGATTTACAAAAAAAACTAAAAAGTTAAACAAAGCATGTTAATGAACTTCTACACACGTTGATCAGACACCAACTTAAAATGTTCCAAAGACAAAATGACATCAAAGCATGCTAATGAAGATACAAAGTGCCTTAGCATTTCTATTGTAGTTTTGGAACTTATATAAATGGCATTTCAACATGCTAATCATTGAAGAACGTATGGATATGATATCTTGATTATTCCATGGAACTCATCTAAGCATGTAGATTACTCAAGAAAGTGTGTAATTGAAGATCAATACTTAATTTACATCGTTAAGGAAGTAAACAACACACATAGATGTTGACTGAAGCTTAATGGTGTATTACTCTGGTTCATTAAGGCGCTGATAAGGAAGAAAGCACGTTGTAGTGGAAATACTATTCAAGTTGCAGCAAGACTCTTGTGTTGAGGAGACGTCATTGAAGTGAAGAACGCTCGTTGTTGAGTAAAGGTCTTATGTTTAAAGACAACGCAACAATGCACGTTGTGAGATGTGCAACACACGTAGTCGATAACACTCATTAAGGCATGTCATACTAACAAATCTGTTATATGCTCTTCAAGAAATTTAATTTGAATATTCCTTCATACAAGGTGATGTCAAACTTAAAGGTGTAATCTTTGAAGTCGATAACACTCATTAAGGCAGGCTGAAGGATTTATCAAGGCACGCTAATGATTGTTTAGACACGCTAATAAAAGGAATTTTTCAACCAGAAACATTACAACTTCAACAAGGCACGCTGATGATTAATAACATATACTGATCTTTGGTCATATAGCTGAAGAACGCACGTTGTAGGAAAAAACGCACGTTAATGAAAGTGATATCAATTAAAATCAGAATTTTGTTCTTCTCTCACATGGCTACTTTGGGATTGCAATGACTATTTCTTGGAGCCTGACTATAAATAGAGCCATCTAGAACTGAAGAAAAGTGAGTGACTTTCCAAGAGTGTGCCCGAGCTTTGCAAAATTGATTCTTGACTTTCTCTCTCTTTGAATTTACCTTCATTATTATACCAACTGAGCTTTGATTTGCAATTTAGTAATTGGGTTGGTGTGAGATAGTGTTTTCATATTTCGGAATCCACTTATAATTAGGCTTTGGTGTTAAAACTTGAGGGTAGTATATGTTTGCTTGTTGAAGCCTTAAAAAACAAGAATGGTTGCTAGTGAGCCTAGGAAAACTAATGTTGATTTTCTTGTTTTGTCCTGAAAACAAGTGTGTAGAAGGTTTTTTGTGGCCCTACAAAACAAGGACTTGTATCCATTTGTCTCCATCCGCAAGTGAGGAAGATTAGTGGATTCAAACTCTCTAGTGAGCTAGATGAGTGAACATAGGTCAAAGATGATTTAGCCACTATAAACTGAGGACTTGTATCTTCTATCCCTACATCTCTTTCATGTTATTAATTCCATTTATTGTGGTTGTGTATTGGATTTAATTTCTGTTTTGTTTTTAACATATTGTGCAAACGTTTTTAAAAAGCTTTTAAATTTTCTCTTAAATTCAATTCACCCCCTTGTTGAATAGTCATGTTGGGATTACAGTATCTTGGTTGGGGCCTGGCATATTCTTCTATATAATTAACTTCATTCACACCTATACCCACACCTTCCGCCATTCCACAAGTCATCTCATTATGCCCCATCATTCCACAAGTCTTTTACCTGCATTGCTAATAATCAACAAATTCAATTTCCTTGAATTATCTGCAACTTATGAAGCTAAATTAGAAGAAGTGGAAGTGCTTACTATTGGAGAATTTTTCCAGGGATGCCTTGGTTGAGTTTGGAGAGTGGAAGCGATTTGAAGTGAAGAGAGAAAACAAAACCAAGATTTATAGTAGTTCGGCCAACCATGCCTATGTCCACAACCTAAGTCTCACTTAGGATTTTCACTATAACAGTGATTGATTCTGACTCAATCGATCAAAGTCTTACACCAAGGTTGATTGCGGCTCACACCTCTAAAGCCAACAAGGTTGATTGCTGCTCATACCTCTAAGGCCTACAAGGTTGATTACGACGCACCCCTCTAAAGCTTACCCAAGGTTGATTTCAACTCAAACCTCTAAAACCATTACAATGTTATTTTCTATAGGTTCACAACCAACCTTTCCCACTCTCAAAAATTTTTACAAAATAGTTTACAAAATATGAAGCTCTATGCTAGGAGTCCATGTGTTTGATTGATGCTCATAATCTCCTTTCTAGCTTGATTTTGGTGTTTTGGGGGTGATGGAATGATGAAAGTGTTTTAGACTTAAAAGCATATGATCATCCACATTTTTCTGCCATTCCTTGATGTATTTATAGCTTTTCCAAGCCATTTGATCATTAGTGTAGTGAAACTAGCCGTTGGAGTGAGTTTATAGTCGTTGCAGACTTTTAGACCATTCATAACGTACATCGTACAAACCTTACATACGTTGTCTGCAAATTCTCCATGTCTATGCATGCTGTTCTTTCTTAACGTACGTTGATCATAGCCATCTCTCCAGACAACGTACGTTGTGATTTCCTAACATATGTTGTTTTAGCAATTCAACATTCTAGTGGCTTCTGTTTTCATTCATTTCCATGTCTACGTACGTTGTGCATTTGTCACGTATGTTGATCTTCACTGTGACGTACGTTGTACATAGATAACGTACGTTGTGACACTTTCAGTAGCTTGATTTGCAGTTTTGAGCTTTCCAACGTGTTCCACTCTAACTCAAATATTTTGCACATCATGAAAACATAAAAGGAACTTATTGTTGATCACCCTTGATCCAACAATCTCCCCCATTTTGATGATGTCGAAACTTTGAAGAATTTAAGCACTTACTTCAAGGCAACAAATTTGATCAAGGATTTCATCCTTGCCAAGATGTTAGGATCATACAATGTCTGATCATATTTTTAAATTTTCACTTACCCTATCAAAAACAATTTACGCATCATTTGAAAATTTTTTGAACACATCATTTCTCCCCTATTAAAAAAGATTGGTGCATAATTTTCAAAAATTATTTTCTCCCCCTATTTAAAACAAAACAATATCAATAAAAATGAGAGAGGTTGAAAAGATAATACCAAATTTGGCATCTCCAATAATGTAGGATCTTTTCTCCAAGGATGTTAAGCCTTATGGAACGAACACCCGCTCTGATATCATTTGTTCGAGAATTTTTCTGGGGATGCCTTGGTTGAGTTTGGAGAGTGGGAGCGATTTGAAGTGAAGAGAGAAAACAACACCAAGATTTATTGAGGTTTGACCAACCATGCCTACGTCCGCCACCTAAGTCTCACTTAGGATTTCCACTATAATGGTGATTGATTCCGGCTCAATCCAACAAAGTCTTACACCAAGGTTGATTGCAACTCATACCTCTAAAGCCAACAAGGTTGATTGTGGCTCACACATCTAAGGCCTACAAGGTTAATTATGGCTCACCCCTCTAAAGCCTACCCAAGGTTGATTTCGACTCAAACCTCTAAAGCCATTACAATGTTGTTTTCTATAGGTTTACAACCAACATTTCCCCACTCTAAAAGAGTTTTACAAAATAGTTTACAAAAGATGAAGCTTTATCTTAGGAGTACATGTGTTTGATTGAGGCTTATAATCTTCTCTCTAGCTTGATTTTGGTGTTTTGGGGGTGATGAAATGATGAAAGTGTTTTAGACTTGAAAGCATATGGTCATTCACGTTTTTCTGCCATTCTTTGATGTATTTATAGCTTTTCCAAGCCATTTGACCGTTGGTGTAGTGAAACTAGCCGTTTGCGTGAGTTTATAGTCGTTGCAAACTTCTAGACCATTCATAACGTACGTAGC
Source organism: Flueggea neowawraea (assembly GCA_948243855.1). NCBI lineage: Eukaryota > Viridiplantae > Streptophyta > Magnoliopsida > Malpighiales > Phyllanthaceae > Flueggea > Flueggea neowawraea. Next base: position 28,412 of record CAODLS010557102.1, on the reverse strand, counting down.
ACAAACCCTATGTACGTTGTCTGCAAATTCTCTAGGTCTACATACATTGTTCTTACTTAACGTACGTTGATCACAGTCATCTCTCCAGATGACGTAAGTTGTGATTTCCTAACGTACATTGTTTTGGCACTTCAGCATTCCAGTGGCTTCTGTTTGCATTCAGCTCCACATCTACGTACGTTGTGTATTTGTCACGTACATTGCTCTTTCTTGTGACATACGTTGTACATATATAAAGTACGTTGTGGCACTTTCAGTGGCTTGATTTGCAGTTCCGAGTTTCCAACGTGTTCCACTCTAACTCAAATATTTTGCATATCATCAAAACATAAAAGGAACTTATTATTGATCACCCTTGATCCAACACTTACCTGATGAAGCCTTACTCTTCAGCCTTCAATTACTTTTTGTTGGGAATTGGTAGCGAACATCTTATAGATATCATAAACTTCCTAGGCAGTATTGTCCCCAAAGTAACTATCGGTGGAGGTATCCACAAGTGTTTGCCCATGCATTGTTGGCCCATCATAGAAAAATTGAGTTACGAGCACCAATGAAAATGGGTGGTGAGGGCATTGACTAAGGGGCATCTTGAATCTTTCTCATGCCTCGTGAAATGGTTCACCTTCCAATTGAGAAAAGAACATATTTTGTTGCCCAACTCCACCGTCTTTTGAGGTGAGTAATGCTTCATCATAAACCTCATCCCAAGTGCCCAATGAAACTTTCGGTAAGTTGATGAGCCAAGTCTTCACCATATCCTTCAATATTTAAGGAAAACACCTCATTCTCAACTCATCCTCGGTCAAATCATAAAGAATGAATGTTTGGATGGTGGTGTAGAACTCCCTAAAAAAGGTAAGTGGATCTTCTCTTGGCAATCCATTGAAAGAAGGTAATATGTTGAAGTGTATGGTCTTCAAATCATAATTATGTACCGTTGGGCTCAATCTAATACAAGAAGGTGATGCGCCAATCACCGGGCTTTGGATTTCCCTTAAGCTTATCCTAATAGGTATTTGTTGTCCAACTCCATCTTTCGGTAATTGCCCCATCGTTTCACCATTGTCATGATCACCTATTTGCCTAGGATTTTCGACCATCCTAGCCCTTCTTTGATTAGCTCTATTTGCCCTCAACAATCTCTCAATTTTGGATACCAAAGGAATAACCTCGTTTTCCAAGCTTCTAGTATGCATTAAGAGCATGTGCTACCTAAAAATCGAAACAAAGAAACAAAATAAAATGTAAAAAGTAAAAGAAAACAAAAGATCACAATTAATAACACTATTCTCTGGCAACGGCGCAAAAAACTTGATCAGCGTCTCGTAAGCGCACAAGAGTCGATGTAGTTTTAACGCTCAAGTATTCCTCGGGTATCGAATCTTCAAAGAACGTGAATTAATTGTGATAAAAAAATAAAAAAAAAACAAAAAAAAAAACATGATTGACTTTTGGGTTTTAAAAAATTTAAAAGACAAAATACAAGCAATGAAAACTAAAAGCTAAAGTGAGGAATTCAATAAGAGAAAAGCATTGGGGCTTCAAGATTTCGGCTAAGGAATCCAATTTAGCTAAACTAATGAAATAGTATCTAGGGTTGAGTGTTCTCTGCATTAAGATAGTTTGGAGCCTCTATCAAGGCCATCTAAACCATCCTTACATTAATTAAGAGGATCCTCTCAGTCTCACTTAAGTTAATTAGTTAATTAGGGTTATTAAGTCTTTAAGAAATTTCATCGAACACTTTATGGGCATAGAAATATCTCTATACTAAACCACACAAGCTTAATATTTGTAGCATCATTTAGTCTTTATATCTCGATACTTCAACTAAACTTGCTAGAACTATGACTAATGTGGTCAATTTAAGTCATAATCACATAAAACAACTCATCAAATCAACCTAACAAGTCAATAGATAATAAACATTAACAAACACAATAACCCAATCATAGGCAAACCAAAATCATTATCCTTGCCCTACATCTTTACACATTAACTAAGAAAATTAAGCAATCATATTGAAATCAAACATAAAAACACTAATATTTATTAAGAGCATCATAAAAAACCACATACAAAAGAGGAAAAGTGAAAGAAAATAAAATCGAAGAGCCTTTGATGAATGATTCCAAATATGGTACCCTTGGGTAATTGATTTTCTATTCCTTCTCCTTGATCTATTCTAGAATTTGCAAGAAATTAAAAGAGTGTAAACGATGATCTAAAGGTCTCTAAAGATGAAATTTTTAGGAATATTTATATCCCCTTGCATGCCATAAAAGTCCTAGAGAAAATCTCCCAAAAATGCCCTTCACATGTGCCTTGGTCCTCATTCTTTTTGTCTTCATTCCGTCACACTTTTTGACCCTTTTGAAGATGACACGACCGTGGACATTTTCTAGTCATATTTTGGCATAAATTTTGGGTGTCACGGCCATAGCCACATTTTGTTTGCCATGGCTGTGACACTTCTTTTCTCCATATTTTCTTTATTTTCTTTATACTTATATGAGTTTGTTTGGGATCTTTCAACTTCAAATCACTTTTGCACATTTTCTCCTTATTTTCTTTAAATTATTTCATTCTACAAACATCACAAATATCACATGAATTTCATCATAAGAATATGATTTGTAGGATGAAAACATATACATCCTTACTTGATTAATGATGCAAATTTAGAATACATCGACAATTTATACACAAAAATATTTAACATTATTAAACTATATTTATTTATATATATTTTAATTTTTGTTCATTTAACAGAATATTGTGGATATTGTTAATTTATTAAATATGGTATTAAAACAAGTTAATTTCATCTGGTTTGACTTGCAAACTAAAAAAAAGAAAGCCACTTCACTCCCACCCTACAAGAAATAAACCGAAAAAACAAGCCCACTTCACGAGTGTTTCAGTTCCCCCTTTCACCCTCAACACACTTTCCCTCTCAAACACATAAAGTCGTAAACCTGCCTGCTCACATCCATCTCCGCCTCCGCTCTTCACCATCTGTCCTCTCAACTCTCCATTTTCTTTTTGCTAAGAAACTCTCCCAATTTCAGTCGCAGATTGCATTCCTCTAAGAGATTCTCTCATATTTCAGTCTCCATCTCGGTTCTCAACTTCTGCCTGCCTCGGCGCGCTCCATTTCGATTGGTAAGTATCGTTTTCTAAATGAAGATTAGGGTTTGGTGATTCTCAAAGCAAATTCAATGACTTCCTTTTTGTTGGTATTTTGTCTCAGATAAAGCTGTTTTCGTTTCCCTACAACAATCAAACTGGGCATTGTTTTACTCGACACACTGCGTTTCACAGGTATGGTTTATTTCTTTTTGCGGATTTTTTGTCCATTGAATCTAACTGGTTAAATGGGACAACACAGAATTAAATTGAAAAAAAAAATTGTCAAAACCTTCTTTATATTTCAGAAATTGGCATCACTGAAATGTGTTAGAATTCCAGAAAAAATTGAGCGTGATGGTCTATTTGTGAAAAGCAGGGAAAAGAGTGTAGTTGGAGTTAAGAGAGTGGAAGAGAAATGTTGTATATAATAGGACTTGGACTGGGTGATGAAAAGGACGTAACTTTGAGAGGCTTGGAAGCAGTGAAGAAATGTGACAAGGTTTACATTGAAGCCTACACTTCACTCCTCTCCTTCGGCATCTCCACTGATGGACTCTCCACTTTGGTACTTCATTCTCTTTCCTTATTTTCTTATCCTGCAACCAAAAAAAAAAGGAACTCTCTTTTTGCATTTTGATTGCTTCATTTTGGGTACATATATTCTCTCTTTGCAGGAAAAGTTGTATGGGAGAACGATTACAGTGGCAGATAGAGAGATGGTTGAAGAGAAGGCTGACCAATTTTTATCAGAAGCTCAAGTGTCTAATGTGGCCTTTCTTGTTGTTGGAGATCCTTTCGGGTACTTGGTGCTTTATTTTTACTGTGCATCACTCCATTGATTTATTAGTTTCTCTTTGTCAAATTAAAGTTGTGTTTCCAGTAGCACTACTCTATTGGTACTTTTTATGATGCAAACTACTGGATATGGAATGTGCAGAGCTACAACACATACTGATCTTGTTGTTCGGGCAAAGCAATTGGGGGTTGATGTCAAAGTTGTGCACAATGCATCTGTGATGAATGCTATTGGAATTTGTGGTTTGCAATTGTATCGTTACGGAGAGACGGTTTCAGTTCCATTTTTTACTGATATTTGGAGACCTGATAGCTTTTATGAAAAGATTCAAAGAAACCGTGATCTTGGTTTGCATACCCTTTGCTTGTTAGGTGAGAATTTCCTGCTTCTGCTAATTGAAATTCAGGTCTTGCAATAGGAGAAAGCATTTGCGTTTAGTCTTTGCACTTGTAAATGTCCAGAAACTTTTAATTGAAACTATGTAATGTACCAAACACTTATGCATACCACTTAATCCTAGATATTAGAGAAATGGAGTGAATCCATGATCAAGAATGATCCTTTTCTTCATGATAGATAGATTTAGGAGTTGCATCCACTTTGTAACCCATATGATTCAACTAATGTTGTTACAAGGGTGGTGATTCTTAGGAGATGTGTATCCTAGCTTTTGTTTTCAGATAATGTTTTAAAACCAAGTCAATTGCTTTGTAGCCCATTGTCAACTAATTGCTTTTGTTCTGTTATGCTCTCTTACTAGTCTCATCACATTTACTTTTTTCTACATTATAGATATACGAGTGAAGGAACCTTCTTGGGAATCTTTGTCCAGGTCTGTTTTCAAAGAAACTAATGCCATGTTCGATATAATATTTTGTTGTGTCTACAGAGCTCGCCTGAGGTTCTTTCTTTTTTATTTTTTCTAGAGGGAAGAAGAAATATGAGCCACCCAGATTCATGACAATTAACACTGCAATTGAGCAGCTATTGGAGGTTGAGCATAAGCGTGGCCAATCAGGTGAGGCTGAAAATTGTTGTATAACATTTCTCTTTTATTGATGAAAGATGGATGCATGTCTTTTTGTTACTTGACTATGAAAACGCCTTTTACCTTGCAATATCATGTGTGTGTTGGAAAACCCCAACATGTTGCTGTATCTACCTCATAGATGGCTTAGTTATAAAAAGTGTTGCTTGTATATGGTAAAATCTCAGTGTAATCCATGTTTGAACTACTACTATAAGGGTGTGGAGAAGGAGATTTTAACGATTGGACAGTTTTATCCTGAAACTCTGTGGAGTTTAAGATCTTCAATGTGAAGAACTGCAACCAAAATTCTTGCTTACCACAGTATCTTGTTATTTTAGGTTGTTCTCTATTATAGTCTCTTAGATTAATTTGTCTGTACACCTTTGAAAGAGCCCTATCATGCAAATTTGTGCATGTGAGCTCAAAAGCTTGTCAGAAATGAATCTAAAATAGTAGTTACAATTTTTATATTTTTAGGTTCCTCCACGAAATGGTGATCTTACTTGTATTCCACATTTCATCTTGTCATGCAGCTTACAGTGAAGACACTAAATGTGTTGGCTTTGCTCGATTGGGAAGTGAGGATCAGATGATAGTCGCCGGGACAATGAGGCAGCTGTTGTCGGTTGATTTTGGGGCACCATTGCATTGTCTCGTAATAGCAGGAGATACCCATCCATTGGAAGAAGAAATGCTAGAATTTTACAAATTTAAAAGAGTGATTCTAGGAAATCCTGGTGATAGAAGTGCTTGATTTTTGAATATCCTCGAGAGGGGTCAAATGTACCATCCGCAAACAATTTGGTATTTATAGATAACTCGAGAAGGTTGTAATGTTGTATAGGTACCAGATTTTTATTGTTGCGATTGAATAAACTTGCTCAAAAAGTTGCTACGAGTCGAGATTTTCCGTGATTTTGTGTTAGCCTGAAGATGTAGTTTGTTGCTGAAAAATTACACTTGAAGATTATAGCTTCGGAGACAGCGTATTAATACATCAAAAACAAAGCTGTAATGTAAATGATCAAATCCATTCATGCTAAATTAGTTTGGATTAGAAGTGTTTCTAGTTCTAATTCCCTCAATGTGTCATGCTTCTTTCTCTTTTCCTACCCAAATGAGAACAGAGATTCTACAGTAGTGTAAAAGTAAGGTCAAATAATTCAGTACCAGGTGAAACAAAAAATAAGGCTAAGACGTCACTTCAGACCTAAAAGAACATGGCGGATCTACCGCATTTACCCAGCAACCAAGCACACCGTGTCTGGTCATCTTGGAAAGAAAGAAATGTCTCTCGCAATTCAGGTTCCTCAAACAGGTCCAACGATGCAAAATATAGTTGTTGATCAATGCCTTCCATCTCATCCAGTGCTTTAATGCAATTAGTTATGCTAAACTTTTCATTGCTTTGTGCTGTAACGACCGTCCTCCACTTGGAAGCAGCTACCATATCTGACAAGGCTTCAGCCAAAACTTCATTCAACTCTTCATCCATAATGTTATGGCCCGACCAAGAGGGAATCCCAGACAACCGTTTCTTTTTCTTCACAGCAACATTTCTAACCACCTTCTCTGATGGCACATCGTTTCCCTGTGGTAATCTTGGTGATGGGGGATTTTCAGCATGAGAGTTTCCACCTTCAGCACAAGAAATTAAGCCTGGTCCTGGTGTATCACTACCAACAGATTTATCCAAGCCTTCAAAGTGGCTTGATTGGGCATACTTTCCATCAGCTGATGTATCCATGAATATTGTGCAAAGTTGGTCATATATCGGACAATCCTTGGCTTTTACAGTCTCGGGCCTGGGTTGAGCCTGCAACTGATGAGCATTAGTATAGATAATATGATTGTATAAAGAAAACATGCTGATCACATTTACCACAAAATCTTCCCACAAGTCAAATCCAATGCAACAAGAATCATCCATTGCAAGGTCATTCTGCACAGCAGCTGACTTTAAATTGTAGAAGCGTGTTCTAAGTACGTCAAGGTGCTTTCTCAATTGATTGTTGTTGAAATTGAGATATGTCTGTTTATTGAATTCTTCGCGTATGTAATTCCAGGTTTTCTTGTCAAAAACATTGTTTGGTCTATTCCCCATTTGAATATGCTTGACCACCAAGTCTGAAAATATCTTATCAAGAGCTGCCGTCCACCTTGTCCTTGAACGTTCATGCTTAGGTTGATTAGGATTTTCAAGATCCATCTACAACCAAAGAGAGCACAAGACCATTAGAAATCCCAAATACTACCAATTTCACTTAAATAATACTTCCCATGAAAATGACAGTTTCTAAGCTGATAGATATGGAGTTAAAGCACCCTCAAACGCTCGAATTCAGATTCAAACCAAACTCCAGATTAGAAAAATATACCCCAAACACAACATTTTACATCAACTCATATATATTACAATTCGCATGTAATGAACCAAACTATGAAAGATATTGCAATGTGACTTTATTTTGTTACAAACAAGAAACAGAGTAAGTTCTGGATAAATTCTTTCCAATGATTCATGGAAAATGTGGGATTGGATCCAATTGTTGTTCTTTAATTTCAGTTGCATAATAATGAACCACAAGCAAAACCAATTATAACTAAGGCATATACACAAACACCTGGCCTACACTCCGATTCTTCATTAACAGCGACAAATCTCCTTCAACTTCTTAGCATTCAACCGAATCAGGAAAATATTACATCAAATATAGTAAATTTCTCACCTACAAGTGTTGCTTGATGATTCAACAAGCTAGGGTTTATAGGCGTGAACGAGACCCAAGAGAAAGAAGCTGTCCTTTTTCTTCAATGAACGAATGAGAGACGGGAGAGAACAGGTACATGTATTGCCGCTTCAATCGATGGAAGAGAGGCAGCCATCGTCGGAGAGAAGCATGAGAGAGACGAGAGAGGGGTGTCTTAATGTGTTCCTGTTCTTTGTCGTTCAATCGAGAAAGCTGAAAGTTTCTTTTCTAACTATTTTACATAGGGTGGGCGGTGTATACACCCCAATGTTGTCTAATCGATGGCTGAAAAAGTCTTTAGCTCCATCCGACGGTTATAATTGATCTGCCCATTGACTATTAAAATTTTAATGTTTAGATGGTATATATAGAATTGAAATTAAATTAGAATTAGAATAAAATTAGAATTAATATTGATTATTTAAATAATTATTTAATATAGATTAAATATTTAATTATTTAATATGATTTTAAAAAAAATTTCTATTTTTATAAAAGTGAGATTATATATTAATTATAACAAATAAAATTCTAAAAGAAAAAAATTATAATAACATATTTATTATAGAAAAATATACTGAAGACATTATCAAATTTCATTATCTAAAAATACAAATAGAACATAATAATTCTAAAGTAATTACGAATTTTAACATATAAGTTCTGAAAACTACATATATTATGAAATTCATCACTTTTTGATTTACAATATCATCCATGCCTTTCTAATTTCTAACATAACATTCAAAATGGGTTCATAATCTATTTACTCATAGATAATTTAGGAGTATGGTCATCGAAACTTTTCAGGGGATAAAATGGCTTTGCATTGAAGGCATTTCAAAATCTAGGTCAATTTTCTCAAATATCTATCACAAATGTAGGGAATTTGTTCTGTTTTTTTGGGTTTCTATTGAGTAATGGGTAGAATGAGGGCTTTATAGGGTTGGTAATTTGTTCATCAACGAAAGTTTATTGTTTGTGAAATGGTGTTTGTAACGGCTAGTTTATTGACTGACGATCAAAGAAGAGATTAATGATTGAAGTGAACTCAGTAAACAGAGATGAAATGATTTCATAACAAGAGCAATTTATGCTCCGAAGAAGTTGATTGAATCAGCGAGTAAGCGAGCTACTGATCCACAAAATGGAGAAGAAATAAAATCATTTCTGAAATGTACAAATACAGTATCTGCAACAACAACAGCATATCCCATTTGTTATGCGTTGAGGATCTCACACTCTTCAATGGAAACAGTTGAGTCTGATTCCACGATAATATCCCTCCAGCGACTCCTTTTCACAAGAAAAATAGCAACCCGTACAACCTCAACTTCTGAGAGTAGCATCCGAAAGATGGCCTCTATAGTTCCTTGCTACCACCGCAGTTCCAGTCAAAGTGAAAGTAGCGAATACGTAAAAATTCAATTGAAAATACATTGATATTATATTAAATGCCAATACATAGATATTAAACTGTTAAAATTCAATTAAAAAAGATATTAGAGCCTTACTAGCGTCAATGAGGAGTCTCAACTTAACAACTTGTTGCAACTCATTTCTCAGGTACACTTAATTCCTATTGCTCAAAATTTGCCAACGATAAAGAATATATATATATATATATATATATATTTTTTTGGTAACGGGAGAACCTAGCCAACCCGTTCAACCAGTAAACCTTCGGAGGAGCTAGCCCTGTCTCGACCCAGGAGCCCCACACTCAGTTCAGGCTTATCAGATCGCAATCACACGTAGGCTTTAGGGCCCGAAGTAAGGGCGTAGTCCAAGCAGCGGCCCAGAGAGCATCTCACCGCTCGAACCTGCACCTTCCCTTGCCACACTCGCAGACTTACCACCTGTTCCACCTGCTCCGGGTGATAAAGAATATATTGTTTCATCTTTTGCATAGCAATTTCAGTTGCAACATAATGCTGCTGCTTCCAAATTATTTCGGACCACCAGGAATTTGGTAATACCTCCCAAAGTCAAATTTTTTACTTGGTTTATGCTTGCATGGAAAATTCCCATCTAAAGACAATCTCCACCAAAGACCATTCATGCATCTGATGCCATTAATTGTGATGTTTGTAACGGAATTGAAACTTAAGAGCATTACTCTACCATTGTCCTTTCGCTACTAGTGTTTGGTGTTCTGGTTTCAAGCCGTTTTCCACTCATCAGTTTCTGGAACAACGGAGTAGCTTGGTTTTAGGCAAGTTGCAGCATCAGTATTGGAGTCCTCTTGGTCAGATTTTGGCATGGGAAGTTTGGAAGTCTAGGAACAAAAGGCTTTTTCAACAGAAAGGCACTTCGATTGACAGACCTTATTTTTGGAAGTTTTCTACTCTGACGTCTTTTGTTAAAATGTAAAAACAAACATTTTTTTGAGTCGGGTTATGATTTGTATAGATGTCCTGACACTATTTTTACTTAAGATAATGCTACTTAGAATATAGTCTTTGTACTTCTTTTACTACTCCATCTTCATGCCTTTAATGGCAGCTCTTGAGACGGACCACTCATTGCATGGAGATTGCTCAATGGAAGTTCACGTTCGACCACTTTTTCGATGACTCTGATTTAATAATATTTACTTTTACTCATAAGAAAAATCTTTTTAATTTAAAATCCAATCCACCACCTTTTGATTGTAATTGCAGACCAACATCAGTTTTTTTTTATGGTAACCATTTTTCACATATTTTGTTCAGATTAAGAATCATAGCATCCTATTTCTGTATTTATTTATTTGAACTAAAACAAGTAAGTAGTAAACATGGTTCAATAAGAGGCTCTTTCGCTAGATGAACTTGCGCTAAAAAGAAAGCTGATGACTTTACCCCGTCGTCACCGAAGCCTTAAACATTTAACTCACATTCAGTCTCTCCTCATAACTTCAGGCCTTAAACAACACTCTCCTCCATGCCCCCTTGGTCTATCACTACACTTCGCTTGGCGTCGACAATATCGAATCAACCAGCACCTCCTCATGGAATTTTATCATCAGAGACCTCTCTGCAAGTGCCAACTCTCAACTGTCCCTCGTTGCCTACGCAAGAATGCGTCGAGCCGGTGTTCGTCCTAATAAACACGCGTTCCCTTCGCTTCTTAAGTCGTTTCCTAAGTTGAGAAGCATATACCCATTTCAGGTTTATTGTCATATTACCAAATATGGACTTAATTTCGACGGTTTTGTGACGAATTCTTTGATCTCTGCTTTTGCGAAGTGTAGGTACATAGAATTTGCCCGCCAATTGTTTGATGAAAGTGCTTGGACCGCGATGATTGATGGGTACCTTATAAATGAACTTTATGCAGAAGGGTTGAAATGTTTCATGGAGTTGAGATTAGAGGGTGTTCAGGTCGATGAGGTGACAATTGTGAGTGCTCTCCGTGCTGCCGCGAAGCTTGGTGAACTCTGGTTTGGAAAATGGGTTCATGGGTTTTACGTAGAATCACGTAAGAGTGAAAAAGGATGTTTATGCTGGTTGTGCGCTTATGCACATGTACTCAAAATGTGGATTTTGTGATGATGCTTTAAGAATATTTGATGAAATGCCGGTAAAAAAATGTTGTTGCTTGGAGTGCGTTGATTGAGGTTATACGCAACGTAACGGATTCAAGGATGCATTAGTTTGCTTTGAAGATATGCTAAAGGCAAGTGTTAAACCTAGCCAAACTACTTTGACAAGTGTTCTCTCTTCTTGTGCTCATTTAGTTTCACTGGCGTTTGGAAGATGGGTGCATAGATATATAGATAAACATTCGGTTGAAGTGAACTCAATTCTTGGAACTGCATTGATAGATATGTATCTAAAGTGTGGCTGTATTACTGAGGCATTTCGAGTGTTTGATGGGTTACATGAGAAAGATGTATACTCATGGTCTGCCATGATCAATGGTTTGGCCATACAGGGGGATGCAGTTGGTTCGTTAAATCTCTTTTCTCAAATGTTAAACAGCAGAGTTAAGCCGAATGAAGTTACATTTATTGGTGTCCTCAGTGCCTGTTTTCATGGTGGTCTTGTAAACGGGGGACTTAAGTTCTTCGAGGTCATGAAGCATACATATCAATTGAATCCAAAGGTGGATCATTATGGTTGCATTGTTGACTTGTTAGGCAGAGCAGGTTACTTGGAGGAAACAAGAAAATTGATCGAAGACATGCCAATGGAGCCTACTCCTGGCGTATGGGGTGCCCTTTTTGCAGCTTGTATGAATCACAAGGCCTTTGATCTAGGCGAATATATCGGCAATCTCTTGATTCGGCTTCAGCCAAATCATAGTGGTAGATACACTCTTCTGGCGAACTTGTACTCAGCTTGTCAGAAATGGGATTCAGCTGCAAATATAAGGAAGCTTATGAAAGGAAAATTGATTGAGAAGACTAGGGGTACTAGCTGGGTTGAAATGCATGGTGTACTCCACGAGTTCATTGCCTTCGACAAATCTCATTATGAATTTGATGGTGTATATAGGATGTTGGATATTATTATGGTTCACTTGAAGCCTATCGGTTGCAACTTTGAGAATATTTTGTTAACATCGTATATTGATGGAAGATGAGTAAGGTATATTCAGAAGTATTGAGTGCAGAAGTTGAAGCTAATTTTGTGCCAATAGTTATCCGGTTTCCGGCACTGCAAAAAGGGGCGTTCTGGGTACACTTGTTCGATACATGCATTGCCTTTTGCGGCTCTTTATCAGTATGCTTCCGGCTGATTTTGGTAATTTTTCCAATTCTAACATTTGTTCATAATATATTTACTTGTATTTTAAAAGAAATTGAATTGCAAGAAACGCATAACATTCGTCATTCTAATGCATACTAATCAGAGAAAAAATTGCAATCCTGAGACAAAAAGTAACCTTGATGATGTTACATTTAAGGGCTTCCCTCTTGAAACCTAAAACCCCTCATATGTAAAAATCTGAATCTATTCAGCTTGAAAGTTTGTATTATAGGTAACAGCTTTGAATTGTCAGCCTCTTTATTCGTGAAATAAGATGAAAGATCAGATACGAGGAATTTTCACTGATAGAAGTTTCATTCATAGAATTCTTATGGAACTTTTACAAATATGGAAGAGCTAAGATTGTGGGCTATACTAAGAAAGAAAATAGAGGAAATTACACTATGTATTAGCTTTTATAATTATAATTTCTTTAGTGTGCAGCACTTCATTATAATTTCTAGTAGACAAAAGGCGCTATTATAATTTCAGGCATGCTGAAATATAGAAACAACCTTTACTCTCTCTCTATCTCTCAGATTCAGATTCACACTCTCTCTCTACCTACTCTCTCTTCCCCTCTTCTCCACATGCTTCCTCCTCTTCTATCATTTGTTTCAACTTTCCTTTCTTCCCTGCACCTCCACCTGCAATCTCTTTCTCTCCTTCTTCCTCCTTTCCATCCGTCGACTTGTTCTCATCTTCGCTTTTTTTCTCTTTTCTGCGTTGATCTTTTGCCTCGTCTTCTTCTTCTTTTTGCTGTTTTAGATCTGATGAATGAGATTCTTCTAGACCTAACGAGCGAGATTCTTTCTGGTGGGAAGCTATTCTGGTCGGCGATGGTGGTGGAAGACATTGACAGAGAAAACGCAAGCGACAGTGATGCGCGAAAGAGATCTATTGAGAATATTTTGTACTCATTTTCATATATTCAAAACTGAGACGGGTTTGTACTCATTTTTATTACATTTTGTATTCATTTTTTTATGTTCAAAACTGAGACGGTTTGTACTCATTTTTGTAATATTTTATACTAATTTTCGTATGCTAAAAAATGAGATGATTTATACTCATTTTTATATGTACAATTACGAAAATATTTTGTACTCATTTTCTTTTGTACATTTATTCATTTTTATATGTGTAAAATAGAGAATAATTTATTTTTTTTGTACTCATTTTATATCTAAAATTTTGAGTATATTTTTGTTCTCATTAAGTACTTATTTCTGATAGGCGAATGAATGTTACTGTTATGTTTTTTGTGTTCTTGAAAAGTTCGCAAGAGCAATTTTCAGCTTCAACTTAGTTGTTTTGTAGATGTTTGCTCAACTCTTTTGGATTTCAGATATTGATTTAGATCTCGTTTTGATTTTTTATTTTACTTGTTATGGAATGATTCTGATTCGATCTGGATTTTTTTGGTTGTTTTTGTTTTATTTATGGAGTTTTTGTAATTGTGCAGGGATTTTGAAAGAGATTTTTGGTGATTGAATTTGTTTGGGAGTTTGAAACTGCGTTTGACGCTGTTTTAGGTGATATTTGTATTGGTCGGTATTTTTGAAATTCTTTTGCACGTGTGTGTTTTTTTAGCACATTTTGATTGGTTGTGTATTTTTTTGCTTTTATTGTATTTATTGAATATTAGTGTGTTTTTTTCCAAGAAAATAACTACCACATACAAAGAGCTACACCTACCATAATCGCAGAGCTATACCTACAACATGATTACAGGAAATTAGCACACCAACTTGGAAAAGATTTTGCCGAATATTAACAAAATGTCGCCATTCCTTTTTCCTCTCCGTCTCAATTCCTATTAGTTTCCATTGTCGATCTGCCGTTAGAAAAAATCACTGATAAATTTTCGGAGGCTTTTTTTCCTTTCTGAGGTCATTGGAAGACATGTTGGGATTCGAGACATATACATGTAGCTTGACTTGTTGCTGGTTTGGGAACTATCGGTTCCGGTTTCTGAAAGAATTGGAATCAAACCGTGATTTCTACAGTTTGGTTCGGTTTCAGTTTGATTTTGATTTTGACGGGTTCAACCGTCATTCCAATTTTGGTTCCGGTTCGGTTCCATTTTTTTTGAAATTTTGTTTTTAATTGGTTATTTTATCCATTCAATTATTTTTTTAGTATATTGGATATTGAAATTTCTAGTATATTGGATAGGTATCTCATGTGTCTTATTAGTTGTTAAGGCATGAGTGCCCTTGTCACGACCCGATATAAATACACAACTATCCTTAAGTAACATCCGACAACTAAAGAGTTTCCAATCGCTAAATCCAAAAATTCAAGGTTAGATTACTTAAATAGCCAGGTTCTTATAAACCTTTCCAACCTTATACATTTATACGATGTGGGATAGACAGAGTTGCTGTACATCTAGTTGTTTGACCTGCTAGCTTCAGCTGCTTGCTTTGGAAGGATGTTACAATTTCCACCCCCATAGGTTTGCGACGTCCTGGTTGCTAGGACTTCCAATTATGATGTTCAGAATCTCTCCCATGTTTTATCACTGTGGGATTCGCCTATAATCAACTTTTTGATATGGGATTCACCTATTCTCAGGAAATTCCTCTCAACTATTAAGATTTGCCCTAACATCACTATTAGTTGAGGTTTACGCCACCATTGTTTAAATTTGCACGTAGAGTGACTCTAAAACCATAATTGTCACAACCCAACATAAGCACGTAGTTGTCTTTAAGCAATATTCAACAACTAAAGGGCTTCCAACCACTAAGCTCAAAAGTTCAAGCTTGGATTATTTAAGTAGTTAGGTCCTTATACTTATAAACCTTTCCAACCATATACACTTATACAATATGGGATAGACAAAGCGTTTGCACAACATGACAAAAAGGTTTGAAAGAGTGGCTTGAGTACCATTCAAATCTAAGTACGTTGATAGAATTAGTGATAATATATGGTGACCATCAATGCTTGATTGCTTAAAGATCAAAATATCCATAGTAGAAATAAGCAAATCAACATCGAGTATCACTTTGAAAAGGATATAGTTGCAAAAGAAAATGATGAACTTAAAGTTAAAAGAATTTCCATGCGGGATGTAGATGTAGATCCGTGTGTAAAAGTCTGTCAAAAGGAGATGTACTCCTTGATATTGCCGTGGCATATGAAAAGTGTAATTTGTTAGAACATAGAGCAATACACGAGTGTGAATTTTTTGAGTATTACATTTACAGTCTTAAAGGCAAGAGCATGTTGGACATAAAAGTAACCCACTCATATGGTTGTTTCCTTTGGGTTTGACAATGTTTATCAAATGCCGAGATGAGGCAGATTTTGAACATTTCTATATGAACACGAGAGTATGTTCATAATCAAAGATGACACTTTGCAAAAGTTGCAAGATATGGTTAATTTATGAAATACGCCATGGATGGTGGATCCATGTTAAATTTTTCTTTAATCTTGCTAAGTGATTGGGCAGACTTAACACATTTCATCTTAAAGATAGAGGTAGTCCCAGTGGTAGGTGGACTAAGGTAGAATGCTTGGTTGCACTCTGACCAAAGCCTCTACATACATGGTGTTAATTTAGTATTATGAAATATGCGTTCCTTCAGGAAAAGAAAGAACACCATGACACATGTTCTTACCATGTGTGCAAAAGTTCAACCCGGGGATGAGAACTCATGTTACACAAGATCATCTCAATTTCCCTAGTGTGAGATTTCGCAGTGAATAAGAGGTTTTTTGCGTATATAACCCTCAAAACTCTTAACATATACATGAGGTTCTCTAGGGTTTGGGTCTCTAACTAGTTCAGAGAATTCGGTCAGTATAAATACTGACTTTAGAAAATCCTAATTCATAAGTTAAGAAACAAAAGACCAAAAACACTCTCCCCACTCTTTCGAGAAGCTACCGACCATAGTGGCTATGAAGGAAGGTTTCATTCTTCGTCTTCCTTGCACGATGATTGTTCTACGGCTCTTAAGCTACCAATACATGCCTCGTTCCCGGCGCTCAATCATCTATTGTTCATGGTGACAAGCAACGGGTTGTATTCTTGTGCGTCTACTCGTGTTCTTCTGTTGCACGTATCAAGGTATGATCACGATCTTTTATTTAATTATTCGTTAATTGATTTTTGTTTATATTTTATACAGATGCTTTAAGTTATTTCAACAGATTAGGAGTAAATAAGGATTGTGTTATTATTATTATTATTACTCTCAGTAGATTGAAAGTGTGTGTACACACACACCGAGTTTCAATAAGTTAGACTTTGTTTTTAACTTTCATTATATACATATCAATTATATTTGGTTTTGTATAGTAATATTCATAGTATATTCGTTTTTCTTTTTAATAGTTTAGTATGTTGCGTTGTTACTCTCTTATTATATATTTAAAATATATATTAATTTTAGTAAACTGCTTCAAAAATAGTATTTTTAAAACAAATAACTATTATATAGCTTATTAATGCAAAAAATATGACTGATAATAAGTAATGAATATTCTTAAAATTACCCAATAATGAGTATTCTAGTTTAACACATTGCCTTATGGGAAAAAAAGCATCTATACCCTTAAAAATTTGGGGAAAAAATATTATTAAGCAACATACCTGAATGATGGACAAACTTAAGTTGCACAATGATGGAAAAAACTACATCACACATATGTTGTGCTATTAAAATTTTGAACACCGAAAAAAGGAAAGAAGGCTATAAAATTTTGACAAAAAACAAGGCAAAGGCTCTAAAATTTGAAATAAATGTAAAGATATAATTCCAGTAAATGACAAATAAAAAAGGAAACATTTTAGCTGCAGATGTGGCTAATTTCATGAGATTACATATCCCCATTTTTTAATAGGTGTAACATATGTAAATATTTTAAAAGCAATGCAATTAGTTTGTCCTAGAAATATAGTAGACAAAAAAAGGGCTAAATTATTGTAATAAGTTTGGTAAAGGGGAAAGCTGTGTAATTCCCTCGCTGTCGGTGATGTATGTTAAGTTTTCATTGTCAATCAAGTAAGAAATCCTTGTAGTCTTATCTAATTTGTACTTAATTATTTGTTATTTTACTCACTTTCAGTTTAATGTGTAGGCAAGCAAGGATTGCATAAAATGAGGATAAAAGGAAGGGAAAAGGCATGGAAAAGAAGGGCTTAGAAGCGGAGATTGCATGAGGGGAAGTGTTGGAGAATTTTCGGTGATGCCTTAATAGAATTGTGATAGTAAGTAAGAGAGAAAACGAACACAATAATTTGGGTGGTTCGGCCAATTATGTCTATGTTCACTACCTAAGTTCTTCATTTGGAATTTTTCCAATTCAATATCTCGATGATTGATGCCGACTCAATCCAAAAAAGTCTTATAACAAGATTTATTACGGTTCATACGTCTAAGACCAACACAAAGTTGATTTCTCTCAAGGCTCGCACATCTAAAGCCCTTATAACGTTGTTTTCTTAGTTAGGTTCACAACTAACATTTCCCATACCCAAACTGTATATAAAAGGAAAACAAATAATGAAGCACAATGCTAGAGTTTGCAATATGAACTTGATGCTTTTGAATTGCTCTCAAGCTTTAGCTTTTGAGTTTTAATAGTTGGAATTGATAAAAGTTTTAGCACAAAGATATCATATGTTGTTCCACCATTTCTTTGTCGTTCCTTGATCTGTTTATAGTCTTTTTGTGCCATATGAATGTTGGAGTTCATCAACTAGCCGTTGGAGTTCAATTAATGTTGTTGTACCTTTTGAAACCGCTTAACATACGTTAATGAAAAGCTTACGTACATTGATTATCACCATCTCCAAGTTATGTATGTTATTGCAACATTAGCGTACGTTATCCTTGGTCTTGAGTGATTCAGTGCTTCTGTTTCCATTCAGTTATTACAACTTTTAGTCTTGTTTTAGTGGCGTTGTGTGAGTAAGGAAGAGAGAAAACAAACACCAATATTTAGAATGGTTCGGCCAACCTTGCCTACGCCACTTCCTAAGTTCCTCACTTAGGATTTTCCCAAATTCACTATCTCTTGATGATTGATTACGACTCAATCTAACAAGGCCAATTACAAAGAGGTTGATTCTAGGCTCAACACCTCTAAAGCCACCTTCATTTTCAAGCTAAGTGAGAACTCTTACAATACTTGATTCTGGTTCAAGAATAAATCAAGGTTGATTTCTTTCAAAGCTCACACCTCTAAAGCCCTTACAATGTTGTTTTCTAAGGCTCACAACAAACATTTTCTATACGCAAAGTGTTTATGAATAAATACAAGTGAAATCTCTATGCTAGAAATAAGAGTATGAACTCAATGCTTGCAATATGCTTTCTAGCTTGGTTTTGGTGTCTCAGGGATGCTGGAATGATGAAAATATTTGATCCATGTTTTTATATGATCATCCGCACTTTCTCTACCATTTTTCTAGTATTTAGAGCCTTTTTTGCCCATATGACCGTAGGGGTTTTTTATTTTGCCGTTGGAGTGCATTTGATGGTTGATTTCCTACCATATATGCCTTACTCGAGTAAGAATTATTTCTAATTGAGTAACTCCTCTGCAGTGGCCAATATATTCAAATTCCTTGATTTCAACACTCTCATTTATTCTGGAGCCTTCGATTACTCGAGTAAGCTTATTTTCTATCCACTGATTCTTCTTCGTTTTATGCTTGCTCGAGTGAACTCCAGCTTACTCGAGTGAAAGCTTCACTTTCTCATGCCTCTGGAAGTTGTTTTACTCGAGTGAGTATCAATCTTACTCAAGTAACAATTATTTTACCCAAATAGTTGAATCATTTGGCCATCTCATTGAACATTGTGTTTTGTTTTCTTAATTTCTAATTTTTGTTCATCATTAAAACACAAGATGATATAAATGTGAACTACGATTGGTTCTACATCAGCATCATCTTTACGTACGTTACCTTTTGTTAACGTACGTTACAACACCTTAATGGAGATTGCAACATCTTAACGTACGTTATCTTTGTCTTAACGTACGCTAGTTGCTTGTAGTGACTTGTTTTGGAACTATGAGCCTTCTTTCGTGATTAACTCCAACTCTTGCCTTTCATTCATCATCAAATCTTTTGTTCACCATCAAAACATAGTAGGATCTTAATGTTGATTACACATGATTCAACAATCTCCTCTTTTTTGATTATGACAAAACTTTCAAGAATTTTTGGTGCTACATCAAAGGCAACAATTTTGACCAAGGTTCTTTTCCTTATTAATAGGTTACTATCATGCAAAAATATTGTATGATCATTCAAAAATTTTAAAATTCTAAAATAAAATTTTTACCCCTTGCATTTAAAAATCAACAAAATCATTCAATACTTTCCCCTTTTTCTGTAATCATTAAAAAGATTAAGTAATAAGTAATTTTTCACTCCATTTTCAAAAACAAATTGTGCATATATTAAGAAAAAAAAACTTTTCTCCCCCTATTTATTTCAAAACAATGCCCAACTTTTTTAAAAAATCAAATCAAGCTTTTCAAAATCATGAAAATATGAACAATTAATAAAAAATGCATGAAAAATAAAAGATTGAAGATTTAGGATTATCTAATATACCAAAAGGCGTATATAAGCAAATGAATCACCATCATCACTTGAGGAAGAATAATCACCCCTCCTCTTCTTTTTCTTCTTCTCCTTCAATATCTCCATCCTTTCTCATTCCTTCATCTTATTTCTCATCAATTTTTTATATTGTGCACATCTTTTGGAGTAATACTCCAATTCTTCATCTTCTTTTTCATTCAAGCTCAATTATTCTTCACTCTCCTCTTCACTTGGTATGTATGATTTTGCCTTCAAAGCCTTCTCTTCCTTTGGAATTACCCCTTTGATTTAAGAATGATCTCATAATTTTTGAGGGATCTAATGAGAGCATTGGAGTCCAAGGTGTTGAGATATTTGGTTTCCAAATTCATCGTCATTTGTGAATCCTACTCCTTTGACCAACCGTGCTTACGTCCATTACCTAAATTCATCACTTAGGATTTTCTCAATTCACTATCTTGATGATTGATTTCTACTCAATCCAAAAAAGCCTTACAACAAGGTTGATTACAGCTCACACCTCTAAGGTCATCACAAGGTTGATTTCTCTCATGGCTCACACCTTTTAAGCCCTTACAGTGTTGTTTTCTTAGGTTCACAACTAAACTTTCCCACGTTGCGCCATTATATGGACAACATAAAAAATCCTTATAAGTTTTAATGATTTAACAAAACAATTGAAAAGTTAAGTAAAACACGTTATTGACCCTTAACACACACTGAACCCAATTCAAAATGGCATCTACACACGCTAATGGTTCATCAACACGCCTTATAAGTCACCAACGCTCACTGATGAGGAAATGGTGTGTAATATCCCTCCCATTTCGATCAATTCTCTGTAGCATTCTGATCAAGTCAGACACGTTCTTCAGTGAAACGTCATTCAATTTCGAATTATCTCAGTTATGATTTGATTCTCAAGTGTTCGGGATGATGTTTGGATAGTTGAAAGAGGTTATTTTTGTAAGGTTGGGTGTCGTCAAACATCGGGAATGACCCGACACGAGCTCGGAATCAAAAGAAGTTGAGGAATGCTGTCTGGAGTATGCTGACATACGTTGGAAATTTGGGAAACGTACATTAACTGAAATTCTTGCACAACGTACGTGGTGGCAAGATGACGTACGTAAGGCTGGCAGAACTCACGTACGTGAGAAATATGTGTAACGTTCGTGAGCTGGGTTTCTAGGATGATTCAAGTACGTGTGCTTTGGGGGTAATGTACGTGAGGTCGGGATTTTCAGTTCCAGAACATGATTTTTGACTCGTTAACGTACGTGACTTTAATCCTAATGTACATGAGGTCCTCCTAACGTACTTTAACCATAGATTCACGTACGTGAGCCTCTATTTTCTATATATATCCAAACCCTGACTATTTCGTCCTTCATTTTCATTTTTCACTCTCTTACCTTCAGATCAATCCTCTCACTACTTCATTGTTTGCCCAGTGTTCCTAATCATATATGGAGGTAAGATTTCAGTTCTAATCACCTCTTTTCACCCATTTCATGCATTAAATTTCAGAAATTCATTTTTGGCCGAAATTAAAATGGGTTTCAGATTTTGCATGATTATGTTGAAATGGACGTTGTAGGTTGTTAGATTATGATTGTTGGAGGTTAGATTAACATAAATCTAGTTTGGAATCAGAAGAAATGATGAGTTCTTTGAATGGATAGGGTTAGATTCGGGATTGGTTGATTTTTGATGTTTTTTTGTTTGTTTGAGGAAATTGTTGATGGATTAATGTTCTTAAGGTTGAGATGAACCCATAGGTATATTTGGTTTTGATTTTTACCAGCCGAATCGAAAGTCAGTATTTTTGAGAATAAAGTTTTGAGACTGATATTTTTGTAATATTGAAAAGTTGATATTTAGAATTGCAATTTGAGAAACTTGAGAGTTAGATTTGTAATTTTGGAACGTTTGGAGTACATTTGTAAATTTGAGAATTTACGGGTAATTTTCTAATTTCGAGGAAATTAGTTAAAATTGTAAATTCGGAGAGTTCGGGAGCTCGTTTGAGTAGTCGTTTGTATATTCTCGGGCTCGAATGACTAGTTGGTAATTTAAGATGTTCGGGGACTAAAATGTAATTTTACAAAAGTCGGGGACCAAATCATAATTTACGTAGATTTGGATTTTTGGGCCGTGAGTGCTAGATCTTCGATCGAAATAGGATTTCTGACGCTGATAGCGTCTGAGTCTGCAATTGCATTTTATGCATATTTTGCATTATCACAGTCACCGTGTTTGTTCTATTGTGAATATTTGTTTCAGCTCGGTTCGGTTTCCGAGGTGACAGTCGTCGACCGGTGGTCAGCAATTCGGAGTTTGGAAGCTCGACATCTAGGTGAGTGGATTGCAGCTTCAGACACATAGACTGTGTCTCTTCCAATTATATATTTTTGTTGTGCTATCACGTTAGCATGTAAACCAGATTAATTAAAGGCTTGAGAATCCTAAAATCTGGTCTATGTGAGGACTTGTTTGTTATTGATTGGTTTTTGAAAAACCATTTGGATTTTGGAAAAAGAGTAGTTGTACTCTGTTTTAAAAGATTTTGCGCTTCGGCGAAAGATAAATTGTTTTTGAAATAATATAATTTGATTATATTATATTTTTGGTATATTTCGAAAATGAATACTGAAATTCATTTTTGGTAAACGATTGATTGTTTGCAAGCTTGGTTTTGCAAATCATGCCATTATGAATTTGATAAATATTTTGGAAACATACTTTTATTAAAGTATGTTTTGGAACTCGATATATAAGTCGTGTCTTATATATCCTTTGGTTTTGATAAACCCAGTCGTATGACCGTCTGTGAATTGTTTTGATATACTCGGTCTCAGGACCACTTGTTATTTGATTTAAATATATACTATGTACATATTTTGGAGACGAGACACCTCTGCTACGAGGCATGCAGCTCTTGGTATACTAATGAATGAGACAACTCAGCTACCAGGGGTGTCGGTAGCCATGTTGCCTGACGAGGCACATGATTTGATATTGATAGAGGCGAGTCCTCATCACACTATGGCTGGTCCATACTTTTTCGTGATTTGTGGCATAGTCCACATCACGCTTGTTATGTCTAGTGATTGGTGGTGGAGTCTACATCACGCTTGCTTTGGTCCCGGATATGTGATATATGGTTTTGACTAACGCATTTATGGAATACGTTTTGATTTTTAACGGTGGCGGGACAAACCTCAACTAATAGCGATGGTCGGGCAAACCTCATGAGTTGAGTCTACGCGAATCCCAAATCTGCAGGTTGAGTATAACGAATCCCACATCGATAAGATAAGATATAATTTTGAAAATAATACTATTAGTATTATGATGCTTACAAGGCAAACTTTGATTTGGAATTTCTAGTAAAGCTAGAAAGGTTTTGAATTTTTATATGAAACTTTCAATCAAGGTTTGAAAGGGTTTTGATATTTACTCTGGATTTTTGGCATAACCTTAAAAAGGTTTTAGTTTGAAAAATCATGATATAATAAAACATTTTGGGAAACATTTTGCTTTGTTATTGAAAGCACATTGGCTTTGATGAGTTTTGAAGAAATATTGGAAAGATTTTAGAAATTTTCATGAAAGTTTTTGATAAACTCATGAATGATTTCGTGTATGCTGTTTGTTTTGATTGCGAATGATTTTGAAATAATTTTCGAAAGGCTATTATGGTATAGCGTGTATATATATGTATATGTTGACTATATTTGCATGGAGGCACGTATGAGGCAATCTGGAGTGTTGTCCATCACTCACTAGGTTTGACCCCTTTTTTTTGTTTTGTTTTGTCTCGTCTCCTATTTATTATCATCTTGCAGGTGACTATTGGAGATTATGATTGTTGACATTTGATGATCAGTGAGGTATCTTGACGTTGCAGTCAACGCCCTTTTGATCGGGCCCTATTGTATGATTAGTAGAGGCTCCACACTGGGTTTTCTATGGGTTTTGTTAAACCTTTAATTGGTTTTTATCATATTTCATTAAATATGATTTTGGGTAATAGTTTTGTCTATGGAGGCTTGTGCGAGATGAGTCGGGCTCCCATAGACGGTTCACCTAGTACGCCAGTCATGATCCCCGAAATGGGTCTTGACAATACTTAACCATTCACATGCTTTCTTAGAACAGTGTTCTGACTTGGGTCATGCTTGGCTCTCGTGCTCCCATACCTCTCTTAGAATCATTTTCTGACTTGAGTTATAGTTGGTTTTCATACTCTCTCATAATCCTCTGAATTTTTTATTATAATTTTATGTCTTATTATTAATAATATTCACTTATTTAACAAACACTGATCTTTGATTTAATTTCTTATGAAGCTAGTTACGTTGATCTGTAAAAGACTAAAAGTTATCATTAAACTCGATGCATTATATCCCTTGGGTGGTTTATAGGTTTGTTTTAGGGGTAAGTTTGAGGGAGAGGGAAGTTATATTTTCGGAAAAAACATTAGATGTTAACATAATTTTAACGGTAGAGAGTAATTCTTACATTTTTAAAATATGAGAGATTAAATTACAAAATATGTATAAACTCAAGATCTCCGAAGATAATTTTCAAAAAGTCATATTCCATCAAATTCAACATTTGAGCTAATATCGATATTACTAAAACTTTCTTTTATTTTAGTGATTGTATAATATCAGCAACAAGAGAGAAAACTGACTTTAATTTTGTATGTAAGGAATTGAAAAGGGAATATAGCTGATGCTCTATTTTCGCTAATGCCATCAATATCATTTTGGTAAAGAAACATCAAAAGAAGAAAAAAAAAAGATGGCATTTGTTTTCTAATAGATAACACCACCCACCAAGTGACGCATGAAAAGGAATTCACATCATAAACTAAAGCTACTAGTGACATGACCTTGATAAAAGAAAAAGAAAAAGAAAATTGTTAGTGACATGACGCATATGCCTATAAGAAGAGTTGATAGTTTTTCTATAACTCCCTATATTATAAGGGAAAAAAAAATTTAAGAAGTGAGGAATGCACTTTATAATTTGGTCAGCGATCAAGTCAGGATTTGACAAGAGAGAGCGATGACGGAATGATGATTGACAGAAGAAAAACAGTGACAGATGAACAATGGTAAATGTCGAATGAGATTTTTCTTTTTTTTTTTTCAATCCAAAAGTTCACTAGGGTTGTTAAAGTGGTGGTATTAGGGAGAGCTAGGCCGGTGGAGTTGGCCGACGCCATCTGCCTCTACCACTGCATGTGGTATATTATAAAAAATGTTTATTAACAATTTATCAAGTCACAAAAATTATAAATTGGTATATTAAATTTTTGTAAAAAGTAGAAGAAAAATGTCACTTTAGAGTTATGTACATTTGAATAATAATACTCTTTCAACATATAACATTAACAAACACTACTAGAAAGACATAATCTAAATAGCAACCTCACTCATAATGCACACTCCAACTTAATCTAATACCATAATGTACACTCTCAATCATAATATACCCTCTAATTTAGTGAAATATACCTATTGAAAGATAGTCAATGCGAAGATATCAATTGAGAGTAGTTAAATCATGAGCTTTATGTGTTTGAAATTTTGTGGTATATCAATTCCATGAGAAATTATATTTTGAATGTTTAGTGAGATAAGCGTGAATTTAAATATCTGAGTATCTGAATGAACTATTTTAAAAGTAAGAAAATTCATGATTATATCAATATTGTAAAACTAGAGGAAATACCTGTCAAAATACGTGATATATACTTAATGGGTGAACTATGACTCACCAAATTATTTTTACTTTTTGTCCTTCTTCAGGTTTTATAAGTTCATAACTGGTCAAGTTAGAGCTCTGCGGATATCCAACTGTGTGTAATATTGGGAGTTAAGGTCGAGATATGAGATTAAATTAGAATGTGAATTATGATTAGGTCATGACTTTGATCCTGTGTGCTTGGGTCGGATAACAAAATTATATAAATTATACCTAACCTCATTATTGATTGGGTGGTTGTTAACAAAAAAAAAAGACTATTAATTTTGTAATATTTCTCAAATAATTAACAATAAGAAGAGAAAGAAGGTATTTATAAAAAAAAAAAAAAAAGAAGAAGAGAAAGGAGGATTACGTACAAAGCCGGACATGCGAGGCCAGGGGCCATGATCAAAGGCATGGCGGGCAGCCTTGACGGCAAGATCAACGTCTTCTTTATCTCCCTCTGCAATTCTTGCAATTACCTCTCCGTTTCTTGGGTCCTTTGTCTCGAAAGTTTTTCCTGTTCATTGCACTTTTAAAAGTTTTGACTACAAATTTTTATTTTATGTTTCATCTTTCCTTTCAAGAAATAATCATTTAGCCAAATGAAACTTAACAAAAGTGATATCAATCATATGGCCCATAGGTAATTATCAAGATTTGTTACTGGACCAACACAATGATATCCCAGCAAAGTATTATAAGTTGGATTAATTATGCATTAGACGAAAGCCCATATATTTACTTATTAATGTCGTATTTTTAATTTTTCTTAACAAAATAGTAATTATATAATCTAAAAGACAAAATAAATAACACATATTATTCAAAGTAAAAAGGATATATATTTTTTATATATATGAAACAACTATATTTTTTTATATCCAATTTCATGCTTGCACAAAGACAAAGGATGTATTAAGCCTCATCATATTGATTGATCTATACGGAAACGATTAATGTGATGAAGGAATAGAATAAGAACTTCATCAGATAAATTAATCGCCCGCATGGAACCAACTGTAACTTTGCTTTGTAATTAATCGGTTTTCCACACCCTCGACGCCATGGCCTTAAGTACGGTGAAAACATTTTGAGGATTTATCTTTTTGCTGATCCACTACTTTAAGGCTTAGCGTATAAATAAAATTCATATTAATAAAAAAAAAGGCCAAAAGCATGTGCATATGATCTATTCACTAAAAGAAGAAACAAAAACAGAGAAAGAAAATAAACCAACCTGAAATGGAGTCAACGAATTGTCCATTGAAGAAGAGTTTAGTAAACTTTATCTCTGGGATTTTGACATATGAACCGGAGCTTCCATCGCTGCAACTTCCCATCTCTTTTGTGTGTTTCTCTGTCTCTTGCTCAACCAACTTCCGAGCAGGAGTGCCTATGTATCATCACATAATTGGCAACATATTAATTTATAGACAAATGAGGGCAAAAAGATCAGATTCGTAGAAATGCCCCAATCCAAACCGACCGTCGAACCGAACCAAAATTGAACCAAAAAAATCGAAACCGAAACAAGCTAGCCTGGAACCGGCTAAAAAACGGAACCTCCAAAACTAGTTTGATTCCGGTTCAAAACACTTAAAAACCGTTGAACCGGTGGTCAAGTCGACCTGTTATGTCCAAGCCTTTTTTATTCTTTTCCTTTTATTTCCATTTTCAAAATTTAATTACTTGTATTATTTACTTCAAACATATTTCAATTAAATTATTATTTATTATTTTTAAATTTTCACTTGTATTTTTAATTTAAATTTAAGTAGTCAATTTTTATATTTACATTTATATTATTAATATTTTTTTATTAATTTAATTTTAAAAAACCGTTTGAACCGTTGAATCAAAACCGTGAATGATAGAGTGCATTTTAGGCATATTTAATGTTGCATTTTATATTGGTTTTGCATCATAAATTGTTGTTATTCGTGTCTTTTATATATTTTGTCTTCTTTGGTGGTTTAGGCAGAATGTTGGTGAAACGTGAGGATTTTGAGCGATTTTTGGCACATTTCAATTTGGAGGGCACTTTGGCATTACTATGCTATAGAGGGCACGGAGACTGGACTGACTTATTCCGCATTGGGCCACATGTTTCACTGTTGGGCCTCGAAAACTGAGCCTTATGGATGTGTATGAAGACTGCTGACCTATTTTTAATGCTGGAACTAGAGTTGTAAAAATCAAACCGGAACCGACGAACCGAACCGGAACCAAACAGGTCAAAACCGGTCAAAACCAGAACCGAACTGAAACCGGAACGGGGCCGACCAAAATCGACGGTTTCCGGTTTAAGTTCCGGTTTCTAGTTTTAAAAACCGTCGAACCACCGGTTTAACTTGCGGTTTGAACCGGTGGTTCACTGGACCGTTGGAACCGTCGGTTCCAACGGTTAATTTTTTTTTATTTTTTCAACTCTATAAATACCCCACCCCATTCTTACCAATTTTACACCATTTTTTATCTCTCAATCTCAATCTCTTCTACAATCTCTCAAAAATTCATTTTTCTATAAATTACTATTATTAATTATTTATATATTTTATTATTACAATTACGTTTTCTACATTTCTCAAAGTTATTTTTTACAATTACATTTTTCAAA
>CAODLS010556987.1:0-10098 GCA_948243855.1 Flueggea neowawraea | reverse complement strand
TGTGCTTTGCAATAGTCTGCTGCAGCTCATCCTTCTTTGCACCAACTACCTTGTCCACAATCTTTCCCTCTTTCAGGAACATGAAAGTTGGCATGGCCTCCACAGCCCAATCCTGAGCAACCGTCTGCAAAACAAGGAAATTGATTTTCGATATTTTCACAATACAGTTTTTTCTTTTTAACTTTGAAAACCTAATCAGATGATATATTTTTTTTTTTCATATTATTCCTTCTTATTATTAAGAAACTTGCAGGATCTGATGTTTTTAAATACATTTATATTTTAAATATTTATAAAAAATACCCCTATATTTTATTATTTACACGTTTCCGTTTTTTTTTTTTAATTTTTAAGAAATGCTGTTTCCGGTGTCAGTTTTCGTTTCTGTGTCCCTGCAACATAGTTTTTAAATATAGCAAACATAAAGTTTCGATTATACATTACCTTCAATTCATCCACGTCCACCTTAAGGAAGATTACGTCAGACAGTTTCTTAGCCAGCTCTGCCAGGAAAGGTGCTATGAAACGGCAAGGCCCACACCATGAAGCAGTGAAATCAATAACAATCTGCATCAACCCCCAATGAAGTAATATTAACAAAAGTTACACATTTACAAAGCGTTTAAGGTGCAAGATTCTAGGCGTGGAAAATCTTTTCAAAACAGCACCATAAAGACATAAACCCAAGGCCACATACACGCAAACGAAAAATTAAGAAGAGAAGAACAAACTAGTCTTTATCAAAAATCAGGACAATAACATGATTACTCATCTTTCTTCAAACATAGTGTGCAATTGTGAAAAGCCTCACAATTTGGACCTTTATAACATAGTAGCTAAGCTTGAAAGTTCAGTATTGCACATTCAGAAGAGAATAACAACTATAGACTAATCAGAACCCAAAATCCACTAATTTTTAGTAATCTAAGCATATCCATACACATATATAAATAAAGCCCATCCACATACATGAATTCCCAAGTTGGCAAAAATAAAGATACAACCTTTACAAACCTATGCCACTCCTATGGTGACCCAAACTCAGAGACCATGACACAATATTCAACCTATCACACATTAACAACATCAATCAACATCACCAATCGATTCAAAAACCTTAATCACTCCAAATCCGAAGAGAGTCCTCTAAATATTCTGAAAAAAACATATAAAGATCAAAACTTTCATGGAATACTCATCTGAGACATCACCAAAAACAAAATAAAAAAGAAATTCGAAACGCATCTAACAATAGAGAAGAAAAAAAGGTGAAAAACCAGCTTCTTGGAGTCATTGCCCTTCTGGAGCTGCTCGTTCCAGGCTTCAATGGTGTGACAACCGATGACTTGTCCTCCTTCAGCTGCCATTTTTGTCCTTCACCGAAATGTATCGTTTGATGGTTGGTGTAATCAATTAAGCGCAACAAAATGCTTTTGCTCTGACAAGGTCTCGTCCCTGGCTTGTACTCTCCTCCAAATATGCTTATGGGCCTGTAAGTAGGCCTAGTTTCTCTGATAATTACAGTTATGCCATCAACATTGCATTCGTTTTACATGCAACGTGGTGGGATCCCTACTTTATTTCGAGGGTCGTCTGTCAATGTGTCATCAGAAGGTTGCTTGCTTTTCTTTATTCCTTTTCTTTTTTCTTTCAAATTGAAATTGTTTTTGGTATTTTTTAACCTTTATTTTGTCAATGATTCTACTCTATTGCATTATTCAGTTTCCATAACTTTACACCTTTTTTGGTCAGAATTAGAAGGTTTTTAAACTTAGACAACCGTCCATTAATTTACAAATGATTCTTGATGATGTGTGCTTTCTGAAAAAAAATATTTTTGTCGGTTTTTTTCTAGGAAATGGAGCTGTTTGGATGATACATGGAAATTCGACTGAAGAAAGGAAAAATATTATCCTACCAACCAACTAGGCAACTACCAAGGGCTTGAAACATACAATTACTATGATGCCTTCTTTTTTTTATTAAGGAAATTATGCACACTGGCCTTTTTTTTTACGATTTAATTTCAGATATAAAATAACATGAATTATAATCTCCCTAATATAATAACCGGCATTATAAGAAATAAAATAAGGAAAAAGCTCAAAAATATTCCCAAAAAATTAAATTTTAGAAAGGTTAAAACATTCAAAATGTATACAAAAATGCTCGAACTTATAATTCGTGTCCACCCAGCAGCCAATTTTCCTCCATAATTCCGTCCCTTTTTGACTTATTTTACTTCCTTCAAGGTTTGGCTTGCATCTTGAATAAGAAAATCACTTCAACATTAACAATTCTCCACCTTGAAGTGAATTTTCTTTTCCCGTCCAACTCTAAATCCCGAATCACTCATCTGCCATACCATCCCGAAGGGCCTCAAGTCCTGCAACAACGAGCCAAGTCCAACCCGGACTTGCTATCACTAACTAGCTGTCCATCAACTCCTAACAACACAACACTCCGCATATTTCCTGTGTCTTCCAGTGACTGCTTTTGAAAATCACCAACACAATTACCATGCACTGGTTCATTTGTTATTAGATCTCGTGAATCAACCTGATCAATCTTTGTCTGTTTCGGAGTCTCGATCACAAACTCCACCCGTTTTCCAACAGAACTCACAATAGTCTTTAAACCATTAGCAACAACCGAATTGTTAATCAAGGTGTAAATGCCATTTTGCAATTTATCCTTCATTACCAACGAAGAACCTTTACACACCCGAATTCCTCCACCTCTTCTAGAGAAAACATAACCATGCTTAGCCAAAACACCAACAGAAATCAAGTTCCTTTGCAACCTTGGGACATACGAAACATCAAGTTTTCTGACCATCCCATCATGCATTCTGATCTTCAAAGATCCACTACCTTCAACACTTAACTTATTATCATCTCCCAATTTTACACTGGCTTTCCATTCTCTAAAAGAATCAAACAACTTCCTAGAAAAAGTCGTGTGATAAGCTGCACCAGTGTCAATAACCCAGCTATTTTCAGATCTACATGAAGTAACAGTCAGCACTTCATTGCCCTCCCCCTCATCAGAATTATCCTGAAACCCCACAGAATTATTCTGAACTATTATTACCTTTGATCTCTCATCGTTTTTCCTATATGGACATTTTTTTCATATGCTCCGTCTCGTTACAGTGATAATACCTCAAACCATGATTTTTCCCATTCTATTGCCCCTACTCATGGTTAATCCGGAGTCCACTCTGTCTCCACCCGAACTAGAAGTTAACCTCTTCAGTTCTTTAGACAACAAAATATCATTCACATCATTAACAAAAATTCCATCTCTACCATACATGATAGTATTAACAAAACTCTTATATGATTCAGACAATGAATATAACAGAAACATAGCTTGATCCTCATCATCAATGTCAACACCAACACTTTTCAAATCTAATACAATCCTATTAAACTTATCAATATGTTCTTTTACCTACATGCATTCTGGCATCTGTAAGGTATGCAACAGTCTTTTCTGATAAAGCTTGATCGACAGGGATCTCTTATGATACTTACTCTCAAGCTTCTGCCACAAGTCTAATGCAGTAGTTTCATCAGCTACCTCTCTCAATACTTCATCCGTCAGACTTAATAGAATTGCATTATGCACTCTCTTCACAGCCTTTGCTTTTTGCGCAGCTGTCAGTTCTACCGATAATTTTTCTTCACCTTCAATCGCCTTCTCACACTTCTGCTGAACCAGAATCGCCTTCATCTTCAGCTTCCACAGCGTGAAATCATTCGACCAATTGAATTTCTCAATATCGAATTTGTATGAAGACATCTTCTTCTGCAGAATAAACCCAAGGAGTTCTGAACAAACTTATGTGGCTCTGATACCACTTGTCAGGAAATCAGGCGATAGAAGTAAATGCGGAATATCAAAGAGCAATCATACAAGAACACAAGATTTATATGGTTCGATCAATTCGATCTACGTCCACGGGCAGAACACAAGTAATTCTACTATTCAGAGTAAAAAACAAGCACAACAGTTTACAACGGCGTTCAAAAGCTTTTCCCAAAACGTTCTCAAACCCCCTTTTTATAGTTTACAAGTAATACAAGCCTAAATAGGAAAAGAGAAACCCTAACAAACATTCAAACCCGTCCAAACACCTTCAGTTATGAAGACACAGACATGGGGGAGCCAAACATGGTCGAAACTGGTCCAAACACGGCTGAAATCACGTGTCCGTGTGGAATCGCACTATACACAGTCTGGGACACGACAGTGTATCAGGCCGTGTCCCTGCGCTGTCAACACACAGTCTGGGACACGGCCATGTCCCAGGTCGTGTCTTTCACTGTTTTGACAAAAGCTCTTCCTTTTCGTTTTCAGCGTTGCACACGGGCAGTGCCACGCCCATAGACACGCCCGTGTCCACCCAGAAGCCAGTTTTCCTCGATAATTCCGTCCTTCTTTGGTTTATTTTACTTCGTTCAAGGTTTGACTTGCATATTGATCAAGAAAATCACTTTAACATTAACATGCCCACATTTGCAAGCAACAGATACCTGCCACTGTCACCACTTACAGATACTATAATTACACTTCTGGCTATATTTATCATGCCAACATTCAAAGATTACAGGTTTTGATTGATTGAAAGTTTCCATTTTTTCTGAGAATGTGAATATTTCTACTGGAATAGATTTATGAGAATGTTTTGTGTTTTTTTGTAGTGTGATACCAAGTATTTCTATGAGATTGGAAGTGGCAATGCTACTCGCAAGTTTTGGTTTGTAACTTCTCCTGAAGTAGGACCTGATGTCCCCTACACGTTTGGCATTATTGGTGAGTATGTATCAGTTGGTTTGTCCAGCAATGTTGCTGCAAATGATGCTTGAACAATCTTTGTTTACTTAACAGGTGATTTTGGGACAAACATATGATTCGAAACAGACATTAGACCATTATGTTTCCAACCCGAAAGCACAGGCTATGCTGTTCATTGGTGATCTGTCTTATGCAGACGATCATCCATTCCATGGCAATGTGAGATGGGATACATAGGGCCTCATGATCGAAAGAGCGCAGCATATCAGCCTTGGATTTGGACTCCTGGCAATCACGAATTGGATTATGCTCCCGAAATTGTGAAGCCTATGCGAGTTTTCTGATTTTATTGATCTTAGCTTTGATGTTTTCATGTTGATGATAATATATTCTTCTAATGACTGGGGGAAGAAACTCCTTTGAAGCCATATTCTCACAGTTACCATGTACCGTACAAGGCATCGCAGAGTACATCTCCACTCTGGTATTCAATTAAACGTGCATCGGCACATATCATTGTCCTTTCTTCTTACTCGGCATTTGGTATGAAATTCTTCTGCACTTTCATTATGTTATGTTTTCGCAATCTATTTTGCAGGCTGATTGAGGTTGAATGTTCTTTCTGTAGCAAAATTCAGTCCACAGTACAACTGGCTTCAACAGGAATTCCCCAAGGTTAACAGGTCCGAGACGCCGTGGCTGATTGTTCTACTTCACTCTCCATGGTACAACAGCAATAACTACCACTACATGGAAGAAGAAGGCATGAGAGTGACTTTCGAGCCATGGTTTGTGGAGAACAAAGTTGTTCTTGTATTGGCCGGTCATGTTCATTCATATGAACGTTCAGTAAGTCACTTTTTCTGTATAAACAGACAGTTGATTTTAACTACATTGGTCTGACTTTTTAACTTTTTTTACCTATAGTTGAGAATATCAAATGTGAAGTACAACATAACAGATGGACTAGCCACTCCAGTCAAGGACTCTTCGGCACCGATATATATAACCATTGGTGATGGAGGAAACGTTGAAGGCCTTGCTGATAGGTACAACTCTGTCACATGATCAATGCTAACTGATATATGATAACCATTTCTGGAAGCACTAAACCTGGTTTGATTTATTCAGTTTTACAGATCCACAGCCTGATTACTCTGCATTCCGGCAAGCAAGCTTTGGACATGCAATTCTCGAAATTAAAAATCGGACTCACGCTTATTATACATGGCACCGCAATCAAGACAATGAAGCTGTTGCAGCTGACTCTCTGTGGATTTATAATAGACATTTTTATCCTGAGGAAGAGACCATGAATTAAGATTTCCAGTTTTGCAATAGCTACGTTAGCTTCAGCAAGTTTTTGGGTAGGACTATTTTTTTTTTCTTTCCTAGATAACTCTCTTTAGAGTTAGAGCCTTTCGTTTGTAGTTTTCCCAGCTTTGTATTATCTTTCTTTTTTAAGTCTCAGAATAAACTGAATTTGCATAATTTTAATTTCTCTTGGTTTGGACCTGTTGGAAACAAAGGAGCTTTCTGGATTCCAAAGCTTTTACCTAATTAAAACTGAGATATTACAAAACTATATTGAGCTCAAAAATGGTCAATCAGTTGGCATTTAGTTATGTTCTCAAACATTCTGCAGAAATGCGGTTGCTGTGCATATAACAAGCCACTTCATATAGAAAATAGATTTGCATTGAAATTTGGTTAATATGTACTGACCTTATGGTGCAATTGCTGCATTATTGAAAAATAATACAAATCTTGTTTCCTGAACGTATCTGAATTTGGAATTGTCTTTTTGACATATATCTTTCTGTATGACTTGAAATCCAGAAGGTAGCTTCTTCCTCCTGTAGTTTTTATCTTCTTCTTTCAAGATTCTGAACATATTTTACTTGATTAGCGGAAAGCTGCCATCAGTCATGGGAGTGTAATGGTAACACAAGGCACATTGTACGGCTTCTCCGCACACTACCCTTTAGAGCTAGGAATTAGTGGTTGGATGAGAGAGGATTTGCCTGGACCTTGTAACTGAGAAGTAAAGGAAATCACTTCTTTTGCTGTTGCAAGCTTGCTCTCTTCTCGTTTCCCCCAAACTACCACGTAAAGTCCAGCTATAATTAGCATTGCTCCAATTATGCTGCGAGTCAGATTCAATTCAATGAGATATAATGCATATGTGAAGTGATAATAACTAAAAGAGAATCACTGATACCAATTAGCAACTAAATCACCGATAGCCTCTATATTTGACTAATTTGATTAGTTGTGAGAATGGTAAAACTCACCCTCCCAGGTAAACTCCTCTCCCAAAGCAATGGATGCCATTATAGCTACAAGCATGGTTTGTAAAGGCAGATAGCCTGATACAAACACTGGGCCACCCCTTTGGATGACCCATATCTGTATTCCGAATCCTATTCCTGAAACAACCAAGCCCTGCATCCACCAACACGACATATCAGATTCGCATTGACCACATTATTAGAACAATGAAAATATATAAGACTATGTTGTTAAGAGTTAAGAGTTGCACACCGAATACAAAATACTAAGCAGTTCGCCTCCAGAGTGAACCTGCCAGGCCTCCACATCTTTTTCAATGTAGGCTGCAACTGCCAAAAATTGCAGAATACCAAAGAAGCAAGTGAAGGAATAAAAAGAAAAAGGAGCAGGGTATTTCTTCAAGACAAATGCTTGTAACACAATCCAACTGGACCAACACAGGCAATGACAAAAGCAGCAGATACGACCCAAGATCCAGTTCTTCGCCTGGGCATCACCTGGTGATGAAAACTGATGCAATTGATTTGAAGGTGAGTTTGGACTGAATATGGTTGGTCCTTTGTAGAGTGTTATGACTGAAGCTCCAATGAAAGATGTTACAGTCCCAAGCACCTTAGCTACGACATCTTTAGAGTTCAAGTGAACTTGCTCTAATCTGCCCATGAATACATAAACATCAAGCAAATGTTTCTGCTTGGCGGTTTGATAGAAGAGTGAAAGTTGTTACCTTTACATGCCTCAATAAAGAAGCCAAGATAAAAGTCGCAGCAGGCACAGCGTTCTCTGTAGCAGAAGCAAATGTTGGTGAAGTGTTGTCCAAACCCAGTAGGTAAATTAATTGATTGGATGCTATTCTGCAACAAAAAAAATCTTTTTCACCGAAAAGAAAGATCTAACCGATGAAGTAAACAGCTATTCCCAAATTAACATACCCAACAAATCCCAGAAGGAAGAATTGTGCTAAAAAGGAAGCTTTTAGCTTTGGCCTGTCTTTCCTACAGAAGCAAGCAAATTAAACACAAGGACTTAAAGAAAGTTAGAAAATCAGGAAGACCTGGCAATTGTCTATGCAGGTTGAAAAGTAAATTAAAGGTTCAGACTTTTCAGTTTATAACAACATACTTCTTCTCTAGGAAATAAGCAAAAGGAGCCAGCATAAGTACTGCTACAACATTCCTGTAAATTGGGAAAACAAGCTTGCTTATTCCCATGTTCAGGGCAGCTCTTAGAATGACATGGTTCCCTGCATAACCAAGCTGAAACACAGTCATGGCCGTGTGCAGCTTGGTGCTTTCAGGAACACTGCACATCTTCTTGGTGGGAAATTGGAATCAGCAACAAAGATGGAAAGAAATAATTAATCTGGTTTAAGAGCAAGAATGAAGAGTTGTGGTTTGACCGGTAATCAGATGTGGAACAGTGTGTTAACAAAACTGGAAAAAGCCGTAATTTAAATGTTTTTTAAATTGCATATGTGAATTGATCTTGTTGTCTCCCATGACAACTGAAGAGACAGTTTCAATCAAACTTGACAATGAATATAAACAATTACTACATTATTATGGTTTGTTACGTTAAAGTGTCGGCAAATAATATTTAAATCACAGCAAATCAGCAAACTAGTGATGATGAACAATACGACAAATTTATTAATGCAAATTAGAAATTGACTGCTTCAGAGAAGCATGTGCGCTTAAGCAATGATAGTCTGCTAGACTTAACAGACGGAAATCTGAAGCAGGGACGTGAAAGGTAATTTATGGAACAGAAAGGACAAAATTGTAGATTAGGTAAAACATCAGGTACCGTACGTTAATTCTTCCTTTTGTTTTTGCCGCAGAAACGGCCCGTTTTGAGACAAAAACCTTTGAATCGCCAATTCTGCAAATTTTGGCTCGTCACTGCAAAAGCAGCTCAAAATCTCTTCCCTCTCGCTCTGTCCGACGGGAATCCGAACTTGTAACGTTATGCCGCCGAGAGTGGAAAAGAGACCACCCGTCGATGTGGTGGAAATTGAAAGCAGTGACGATGAAGGCGTCGCAGCAGTTACTGCACCGAATGCAAAATCATCATCATCTTCAAACCCTAAAACTCCGTCTCAAAAGAGGCCACAGCATTTGCCACCTGAGCAGCAGAATGCTTCTGGCTCGAAGACAGTGCCTTCTAACCAATCTCTGGAGTGCCGGAGCTTATGACGTGGGCTCCATTGCCATGAGAGCTGCAGAAGAAGGTTAACGAACTGCATTTGATTTAATTTCATTTCTTTTACTTTTGTTTAATTTAATATTTGAAGAAGCAGCGAACTTTTATGGTTTTTTTGTGGTTTGTTTAGGGCAATTGGAGCATGCAAGAGTCCACCCGAAGTTTCTTCATTCGAATGCGACTTCACATAAATGGGCATTTGGAGGTATTATTTAAATGCCTGTTCCTCTGTCAACAAAACTCAATTTGTTTTTTTGTTTATCTTTGTTTAATTTATTTAATTTGTTGGCAGCAATTGCGGAACTTATGGACAATGCTGTTGATGAGTTATGTTTTTCTAATTTTACAGTCATGCTTTTACTTACTGGATTAGAGTTATTGTATTGTGTTATGATGTGGTTAATGCTGGTGTAGATGTTTCGTAAATCGTTTTCTGTAGCATTCTGCATTTCACATTAGATGTGTATTAATTTCTGCCCTCCTAATAGGTTGTAACAATTTCCAGAAGTTTCTACTAAGAAATAAGAATACCGGGCTGGAGTTTTTTTAATGGAGAAAAAAAAATATATATATATATCTCAGGGAATTGAGTGCATAATACTCAATATTTAGCATTCACATTTTTTCTGTGTCTGCTTTTGATTTCAGATTCAAAATGGTGCAACCTTTTTGAAGGTTGATAAGATTGATATCATGGATGACAATTCTCCTGCTTTACTTTTCCAAGGTGTGAAACAAGCATACGTCAAATTTGTTTGGTTCTTTTGCTTGTATCGATTCTAAAGAGCAAGTAAATATATG
>CAODLS010556895.1:0-20155 GCA_948243855.1 Flueggea neowawraea | reverse complement strand
CACCACACCGATAGAAAAAAACTAATGGTTTTGTAGTTAGCTGGTGTTGAATTTAACTCCCAACAATAAAAGCTCAACTCAAGAGTTCGAGTATCAATAGCATCAAATAAAACGATTTATGACTTAACAAAAAAAGATAACACTAAAAAATATTAAATATGAAAACTAATAAGCTATCAGACCCCTAACTAACTAGAGTTCACGGGTGCTTGTTTGTAAAGGCAATTTCTACCACCAATCATGTTTACCATTTGTAAGAACAAATCAAGATTAACATGATAGTTACGAGACATAAAAGAAGTATAGCTATACTTAGCATGTTTAAACATATTGTTAATTTGTGTAGTTTTATGTTATGTAATACTAAATGAAGACCAAACACAACCAATCGGAATCCAGTTTTGGGCAGACGAAACAAGTGAAACGAGACAAAACCTAAGCATTATACGAGGAAAGTTGGCAAGAATCAATTATCTTTTCTTTCTGCTTTTTCTTTCTGCTTTAACTTGAGTATAACCTAATATGGCAGAATATTGTACACCAGTTGATAGTTTTATAATGGAGATGAGATTCGAGAAAACAATTAAAGTAGTTTAAGTAGTAATATACATCTTCAGATTATATTGAGAGATTTAATAAAATTATAACTTTGATTTTTTTGAAGCACAAAATCTCTTCAGATCAACTTCTAAGTCTTTTAGAGCGACTGAAAATCGATCAGATGGATACGAACTCATAAATTTTACATAGCCCTAATGGTTAAAACTTAAAAGGGCGAAAAAAGGAGTCGGGAATGGTCGTCGTCATGAGCTTAGAACTACAAAAAGAGAACCAAGCATGGCATGTTTTGCTGCATCTTTTCACCGGTTACTGTTTGGTTCCTTCAGAACAGAATAAAGAGACATGTCATCCATATCTCTCTTGTTTCTTTCAAGCAAGGTATTGAAAATGAAATGGAGAATCCATATAACATAATTCCTCTTACATATATAAACATGTGACGATCTTTTAAGTGGAATTTCCTAAGTGGAGACACCAATGCCTTCTCTCTTGTTTCTTTCCATGAGTTGTCTGCGAGCAAAGCTGAAAAGGACTTCATATAACTTCACCAATGGAGGGCAAAATTTTGTTTTTTTATTTGATAAGTCATTTTATTTGCTAACATTAACACCAAAAATTGAAATCTAAATGTTTTAGTGTTAGAGACAATTTCAGTATTAATGAGCTACAACGGAAGATAAAATTTAGTTAATCATATAAGTACTGTTGTGGGTTAAAGGTTTTGTGGGTATTACAAAATCCCACATTATTTAGTTGAGAGGTGTATATAGTGTTTATATTGAAAAATAATAAATGAGTTTGGTAAGATGAAAAATAGGGAGAGTTTTTGCACGTATGTGAGCAGGGTTTCGAAGGAAAAAATGAGTCAAATGGCCCCTTGGACACGAAGTTTGGCCTATTTTTTAGGCCAATTTATTTTTTGGGCCCAAAATTAATCCCCATATTGTAATAAATTAAACTTGATAGAAAAGCCTAAATTGGAAACATGTTTTTTTTGCCTTTCTTTAAAATTGAATCATTGAAAGTTACGTTTTGTGACTTCTTCAACGCCTGAATTTTTCAACAGCCATATGCCAGGATTTTCTCATTGTTTCCAGCCATTTTTCTCCTAACCCGGATTTTCAATCCTTCCAAACGTTCAGAATTTGGTCTATAAATAGAGAGGTCATCAATTGCAACAATACACCTCTTACTCTACTGCTTCTTCTTTTCTCTGCTGGATTCTTATTCAAATAAAACTCTTGTTGATTCCTGCTCTTCATTTCTTCGAGAAGACTTGTTTTAGGGGAATAAAACTCTTTAGGATAGCGAGAACGCGACTAAAGTATTTATGTGCTGTGATTTTCGTTGGCATCAACTTACACTAACAATAAGAACGCTTTAATTAGTTTTTTTTTAGTCAATAAGTACGAAATTTTATTGCAAGAAAGTAAAGTATACAACGGAAAACTTCAAATACAATGAAACCCAGAAGCTAGACTAGCTCTGATCCTAAGCCTTCTTGGAAAACCAACTTATCTCTCTTCTCCATTCAAGAGGAGCCCTCTTAATACAGCATCTTTGCAAAATATCTTTCCAAACAGTATTCGCAAATGGGCAGCTAAAGAACAAGTGAGGTACGCTTTCACTAGCAACACCGCACCAAATACATGAATCATTGTCACATACATTCCAGTGCATCAATCGAGACTTAGTAGATAGTCTATTCTTCATTGCCAACCAAAAATTAAAAGTATATTTAGGGACATAGTGCTCACCCCAAAGAAGTTTTAACCGGCTTACTTTCTTTGATTTAGGCTTTAGTTAGTTTTTAATGCTCTTAAAACTGAATATATAGAAGTCTTAACATAGTAACCAAAGACATGGTGATCTGTCAGAAGCACAGAATCAATTTTGACTTGTTAAAGTTAAAAGTTTTTTCTCCTTTGTCCATTAATGATGATCCACTATAGGTCCTCCACACGACTTTAACATGATTTATTTGACATTTATCCCCACCGAATCTGAGGATGAACATACACTGAATCAACTCTGATACTATTTGTTATATGGTTATTATCTTCCTTTAGAAAATCAATTTGATAAGGTGTATAATTTAACACTCCCATTAATAAGCCAAAACCCCACCTCCTTGCCTATATTGTCATTAAGAGGACCTCTCAAATTCTTCTGTAGAAATGGTATCATTGCATCACATTTTTCTCTAAAACGAAATTAGGTTTTCTTATGAATGGTTGTTTTTTTGGACTTGTTATTTCAATTCAAGGCCAAGAAAGAACCTGACAGCAAAAGTGTGAGTATATAGGAGTTTTTTGAGATTACAACACTACTAACTTCTTTTCAGAAACATGACTTCAGAATGTTAAAACCATAAGTACATGTCTCCTTTTATAGCAACAATATTGCCACTAACTTCTTTTCATGGTCTTATTGTCATCAAAACAAATGAAATCAATCTTGTAATATGGACAATTATTCATGCTTTTGTTTTTTTTCCACAACCTAATTAAATAGCATTAAAAATGTCATCTGCTTATTAATTTTCTCTTTAGTAACTTATTTTTTTTATCAAAGTCATTCAATTTTTATTGGAATCAATCTCTCCATCTTTTAGTAGAGATAAAAAATTTTCTGAACAACTAAATTGAATATTATCTTTTTTATTAAAAATTAGTTTTCTTAAAACATCTCTGCAAATTACTAAACTACAAATTAAGTCAAAATATTCTAAAAACTCGGTTCGACTTGATTAAATCTAGTTACTAGATGTCCCTAAAACTATTTAATTACAATTTTGATTGTCCAACAAAGTCTAACCTATGTACCAAAAAATAAGCTGCTTAAATTCTTGAGCAGTTAAAGGTGATAAGATTTGGAAAAGATTACTGTCAATGGTAGTCTTTGATTAAGCAATGAAACAACTTTTTGCATGTGGGGGTTGACATAGATTACCAACTCTGTGATGGAGTGGTTAGCTCAGAAAGTTAATTAACAATTAACAGATAATGATTTTTCTAAACCAAAGTTGTTATGGGAAACAACAATCTCCATATCAAAACATGTCCACAACAATCCTACATGGAATTCCATCTCCAAATATATAAAAACAGAACCCTCTAATTAAATAATTGAGTTTTATACTTCCAAAAATACTCTTACTTCATTGGAATACTCTCTGAGTAGCCACCTTGTATGGGGACTTGCACTTGTGTATTATGTGTGATGGACATTTCTGAAGATGAATAATCAAAGGATTTAAAAAAATATTTTATTTATTTTTATCAAAAATTGAACTAATATGAAACCATAATCAAAAGATAATTGCCGAAAATCGAATTATTATGGAAATATTATCAAAAGACAATTGCTTATTTTTGGTCCCCACTGTCGCACTATGGTTCACAAGATTCACTGTTACAAGAAAAGGAGAGATCTGAGATTGTCTGGAAGGTGTTGGGTTTTTGTGTCCCCTCCATCAAACCCCATTAACGCAAAAATCTCCAAATTTTTCTATGGACCAAATTACCATATGTACTTTCAAAC
The DNA here is from genome assembly GCA_948243855.1 of Flueggea neowawraea. Classification (NCBI taxonomy): domain Eukaryota; kingdom Viridiplantae; phylum Streptophyta; class Magnoliopsida; order Malpighiales; family Phyllanthaceae; genus Flueggea; species Flueggea neowawraea. The sequence goes on along the minus strand of CAODLS010556895.1, from coordinate 16,051 downwards.
CAAAAACACACAATCATAAATCTTTGCTTTAAGTTTATTTGTCTTAACTGTTGAGGTTTGGTTTGCAACAGTAATCAACTTTGAAAACAATTTTAACAAGAAAAGGTGAGACTCTAACCAAAAAGAAAAGGTGACTCCAACCATTATGTGGTCAGCTGCATGGGTTCTCTGTATTTTTGTGCATTATTCAGCTTGAGGAACACATGTGTAATAATTGTACTCTCCATTGTTTCACTTCTCTTTTTCCTTTTTTCCCCTCTATTGTTCCACTTCTCCTTCATGATGTCTTTCTTTTTAAAGTTTCATACTATATATATATATATTTATCAGATTGGTTTCTCTAGATTAAAACCAGTGTCAAATTTTAATCTCTAAGAACACTTCCACTGCAACAAATCACCTCTTCAGCTTTCTTTAGCAGTACTCCATGCTTTAAGGACATTATAATTAGTCCTCAATCAGATAATCAATCTTGAAACAGGGCATTTGTTTATACTAAGTTGAATAGTAAAAGATAAAAATTGATTATAAAATAATAAATTTAATGATTATTGTACTGAAAACAAACACAGTCAGCAATTTAATATATACTTTAGAAATAATAGAAATCCCTTCACACCAATGCAAAGGATGTTTATTCAGTAGGCACAGCCTTAGAAGACAACTCATGAACATGATTAGTTGGTTATGATTACATAAGTATGGTGGAAGTATTAGAGCAATAATGTGGAGATTGCACTACTTTAGTGAAGAAGTAGTGGTAGACACTGCAAGTGTTAAGGTAGTACTAAGCAATCATAATCACAGTGGTGACCACCAGTTTTCGCTGCTATCTATTTTTTGTTATTTTAGGAATCTGCGGGCATTTTAGTAAACTGCATATACCTACTAAACCATACCAACATTAAATTACATACTTTTGATTTTATAAGTCAATTTATTTGCTCTCACGATAAGTAAATTCTCTATCCTTTAGAGACGATTGATGTATCAATAAGTTACAAACCTCACATAATGTACTTAATTTTCATAGGATAAAACCACTATTAAGGACTCTCTCTCTCTCTCTGAGCTTCACATGCATACATTCTCTATTAATCCAATACTGAGCAAAGACAAAACCTTATTGGACTTGACTCTCTCTCTCTCTCTCTCTCTTATATTTTTCTGGTTCTTATGGCAGAAACTCATCCTCATATCGAAAGAATAAATTCCATCCATCAGATAATCCAGTTGTGAATCCATTTTGTTCTTTTTCTAGTGTTCCATTGTTTGGTTTTATATGCTCTTCCTCTCTATTTTTTGCTCTGCTTTTCATGGCTGCGGCTCAAATCTTCCAAAGCCATGACAACAGCACCAACGACAACAACCATGAAGTTAATAGGCAAGAAATACAAGCTGCCATTGCTAAAGCAGTGGAGCTTAGAGCTCTCCATGCTGCTTTAATGCAAGGAAGTAGCCCTGCTAATCTCAGATTCCCATCTTCCTCCCCTGTCTCACGTCCTGCTTCTCACTTCTCTGCTCAAGATTACCCTGTTTTCACTCCTGTAAGTTTTCTTATTTTTCACTTTTCTTTTCAAAGATGAAAAATTTATTGTTATTCTTCGTAAATTTCTCAATTGGGTGTACATTTCGTTCAGTGGAAGTAATTAAAATGGTTTCTTACTTTTTACACCATTAATGTTCCACATGAAATGGAAAATTAAAGGTTCAAAATCCAATAAGTGTGGCCATGGAATTTAACTTCACCAGAATCTGACAATGACGTCTTTTTAATTAAGACATCTTAAGTGTTATTAGTCTAATATTTAATGAGTGCATTATTAAAATTTGCCCTAGTTGTTGGAGGTTACTGTCACAGAATTTTCTTGGCTTCATTAGTTATCTTAGTTTAAATGCAGCCAAAGCTTCAATTGTACGTTTCAGGAGGAATATATCCTATTTGCATAATTTAACGTGTAATTTAACCAAGCATGTTATTAAAACCGCGCCTGAAAGGTTCAAAGCGTGCTTCAGATGCAAATCATAACAAAATTGCTTAATACAAACATGAATTTTCACAATTTCGTTTTTGTTATTAAAAAGAGATTCTGAATTTCACAATGAAAAGTGCTTTTTCTGAAAGTCGAACTTCTTACCTTGCACGTAGTTCAGTTTAAATGCAATGCATTACATGCTAATTATTGCAAAAGTTAACAGTATTGTTACTGTGTTTTTATAGAGTTATGAAGATGAAGTGCCATCTGGGCATAATGAAATTCTAGCAAAGTCAAGAACATTATCAGAAGCCTGGGACGAGTATGGATTGGAAGGAGAAAATGGATATGAAACTGTTTTATCAGATTATAGAAAGGAGGGTTCTTCATCAAGAAAAGGAATTCCTTCTGGTTTTGCAAGTGTTGAATCCCATTTGTGTCCTGAAGATCAGAAATATGTCACAGGTTCTTCTGCAAACAACATTACTGTGCTCCACACATCACCTAGAACAGAAATGCATAGATCAAGTAGGAGAAACAGCTTGACAGATTTCAAATCCGTATCGTCTTGCAATAGATGCAAGCCTGCTACTATAGTTACTGAGACTGAAAAAATGACGAGGAACCACGGGAATTCTAGCATTGTTGTGCCAATGACAGATTCACACTCATCTGTTCAATCACAGCCTAAGAATAGGGGAATGATTTCATGGCTGTTTCCAAAGTTAAAGAAGAAGGAAAAGAGCGAGTTTTCTCCAAACAGAACAGAATCCGAGGAAGTTTCACAGATCTTTAAGGACTTGGGGATATTTTCAGTTGAAACATTAAAGAGAGAATTGATAGAAGCCAATGAGAATAGAGACGCGGCCTTAATGGAAGTCGCTGAGATGAAGACTTCAATGGGGGATCTAAGGCAGAAACTTGAGTACCTGGAGAGTTATTGTGAAGAGCTTAAGAGAGCTTTGAGGCAAGCGACACAAGCAAAAGAAACACCAATTTTCGACAAGTTTGGAAGCCTTCCGAGAAGAGGGAAATCCATTGATGCAGAAAACTTGATGCCAGTAAGTGAAGATGTAATGATAGAGGGTTTCTTGCAGATAGTATCAGAAGCAAGATTGTCAGTGAAAGAATTCTGCAAAACAATGGTAGGACAGCTTGACGAAACAGATTCGACACTTATGGACAATTTGAACGTGCTTCTCCAACCATATAAACTGTCTATAAACTCAAAGTACTCCAAGGCAGTGCTATACCATTTGGAAGCAATATTAAACCAGTCATTCTACCAAGATTTTGAGAACTGTGTGTTTCAGAAAAATGGTACACCAAAGCATTTAGAACCTCAGCAAGATCGCCAAGCGCAATTTTCATCGTTCGTCGCGCTGAGAAATCTAAGCTGGAATGAAGTTTTAAGGAAAGGAACCAAGTACTACAGTGAAGAGTTTAGTAAGTTCTGTGATCAGAAAATGAGTGGCATCATCACAACAATGAGCTGGACAAGACCATGGCCTGAACAGCTTCTTCAAACATTCTTTGTTGCTACTAAATGTATATGGCTGCTTCATTTGCTGGCATTTTCATTCAAACCACCATTAACAATTTTAAGGGTTGAAGAAAACAGGAGCTTTGATTCACATTACATGGATGACATGTTCATGGACAGACAGAGATCTTCACAGTTTGCGAGCCGGGTTAAGATCATGGTAATGCCTGGATTTTATGTTCAAGATAGAGTTTTAAGATGTAAGGTAATTTGTAGGTACAAATCTGCTGCTAATTAAGTGAATTCTTGTAGGTTATAATCTCTTTTATTTGTATTTTATGGCTCTCCCTTTTCAACTGCCAAGGCTATTAAGTTGTACCTATGAAAAGTCATGCATTGGTGTTGATAATAAAATGTTCAAGTAAGGGTGGTCCTAAATTTTTGTAATGGTTACAAAATTAGGTGTGATTTGGTTGAGGATTAAGTAAGGTTTATAGAAAGGTGATAGGCCCTCAAACCCATACCTTAACTCCACCACAAAAGCTAGCTCAAGAGTGGAGGTTTGACCCCAACTTAAGTTACCAATGCACAATTGGTTGTGTATCCGATGTGGGACATCGTATCACTTGCCACCCCTTGAAAGCCGGACGATGGCGGACGACATTCACTCTGGACTCTTCGCGGTACTAGGTAGCCCCTTTTTCCTTTAGAACGGCCGCACTCCGGACCTTATCAAGCACTAGGTAACCCTCTCCCACTACGAACCGACTCTCAATGAAAGCATCAATGATAGACCCTCAAACCCAGGCTCTAACTCCACCACAAAAGCTAGCTCAAGAGTGGAGGTTTGACCCCAACTTAAGTACGAATGCACAATTGCTTGTGCATCCGATGTGGGACATCGTATCACTCGCCACCCTTTGAAAGTCGGACGTTCGTGGACGACATTCACTCCGAACTTTTCACCGCACCAGGTAGCCCTTTCCCACTACGCACCGACTCTCAATGAAAACACCAATGATAGGCCCTCAAGCCCAGGCCCTAAATCCACCATAAAAGCTAGCTCAATAGTGGAGGTTTGACCCCAACTTAAGTACCAATGCACAATTGCTTGTGCATCCGATGTGGGACATCGTATCACTCGCCACCTCTTGAAAGTGGACGTCCGTGGACAGCATTCACTCTGGACTCTTCACGGCACCACGTAGCCCTTTTTCCCCGTAGAACGGTTACACTCCGGACCTTATCAAGCACTAAGTAGCCCTTTCCCACTACGCACCGGCCCTCAATAAAAGCACCAATGATAGGCCCTCAAGCCCAGACCCTAACTCCACCACAAAAGCTAGCTCAAGAGAGGAGATTTGACCCCAACTCAAGTACCAATGCACAATTGCTTGTGCATCCGATGTGGGACATTGTATCACTCGCCACCCTTTGAAAGTCGGACGTCTGCGGACAGCATTTACTCTGGACTCTTCGCGACACCAGGTAGCCCTTTTTTCCCTTAGAATGGCTGCACTCCAGACCTTATTAAACACCAGGTAGCCCTCTTCCACTATGCACCCGACTCTCAATGAAAGCACCAATGATAGACCCTCAAACCCATGCCCTAACTCCACCACAAAAGCTAGCTCAAGAGTGGATGTTTGACCCCAAATTAAGTACGAATGCACAATTGCTTGTGCATCCGATGTGGGACATCGTATCAAAAGGTAAATAATTTGTAAAGGATTCCAAGAATCTAATTTGACAATAAAACATTAACAGAGCGCCATGTTTTTCAATCGCTAAACAAGTACAAAATCTATTTTGTGATAGTATATATAATATATCCCATTAAACAAATTGTTCATAATTTTTAATCATATTTTAAATCAAAACAACAAATAAATTTGTAGTTTAGAAGATTAGAGTTGTTTCCAGTGAAAAGCATTGACGATTTATAATTTTCTGTACTAGTGTTAGTTCGATTCCCAGTATGAGCTTTATTAGATGGGCTTAGAAAACATAGTTAACAACGGGCCGAAGAAATCACCAAATCAAAACCAGCTAATTATGTCGAATATCTAAATTAAAATTCAATTTTTGATGAACAAAACTTAAAGCTTGAAAATTAAGTAAATACCACTTTTTTAAATTTCAGCCTTATAATATACCAATTTTTAAAAATCTAATCTTAAAAATACCATATTCTTTCAAATAAAAATTAATTTTTTAACTCATTTTTTTAAATTTCTCTCTCTCTCTCTCCTTATTTGTCTCTCCTCCTCTTTCTTTCTCACTCTCATTTCTCTCTCTTCATTTCCTTTCCCTCACTCACGTTTCCCTCAACACTTTTGAAACCCTAAAAGTCTTCTCTCCTGCTCTCTCTCTGTCTCTCTCTCATTTATGTTTGTTAATCATGCCTCCCTCGCCGCCTCTCTTCTCTTTCTGTTTCGATCTCGGCGGTTCCTCACCTTCGACCTCGGCTCACTTTGGATTTTTGCCGCTTCTCCATCGCTTTGTTCTTCCCTTCGTCTATCCTCTGCTTCGGCCTCTCCCATCGTCGTTCTCCTTCTTTGTGTCGATGTTATGTCCTCCTTCGCGTTCGCTCTCCATCATTCGACATCCCTCACTTCGGTTTGTCTCATCGATCTCACAACACCGGCGAGTCGATAGGAGACGGTAGCGGCTATGGTTGGAACTCTAGCCATTGTCTTGTTAGATTTGCAGAGGGTGACAGCTAGGGTACCAAACCCCAGCTGCCGCCTCTTTTTTATTTTTCTAAATTTACATAAATGCCATTGGAGACTTATGGATACATTTGAAGACTTGCGAATATATTTTAAAGACGTTTGTAAACTACTAAACATTTGGAGACTTGCGAATATATTTTGGAGACGTTTGTAAACCAATGGACACCAAATTAATTTTTGCTAAATAATAAAACAAAATTAATAATATATAAATAATTAAATTTTTAATTAAAAAATTGTAAACTATTTTCTGAAGACATTTGGAGACATCGAAAAATTATAAAAATTGTATAAAGAACTTGTGATTTGGAGACATATGAATACATTTGGAGACCATCAGATACATTTTGGGAGATCAAAGTTTTTTCCTTGAAATTTATCTTTTTCGAGAAAAAATCAATTTATCGTGAAAATATCGTGATTTTCAGGGAAATGGTAGAAAGCTTGGGTTTATATGGGGAGAGAGTGAGAGGAAGAGAGAGAGTGCATGAGAGAGAAATCAAAGAGAGAGAGAAAAAATGGAAAATGAGAGAAAAAAAAGGGTCTTAAGCCATTTAAAAATATGGTATTTTTACAACATATTTCAAGCTTGTTTCTATTTTTAAGTATGTGTTTGATGTGTGCTAAAAGTCAAAATCTATTTTTTTATTATAAATGTTAAATTTTCCCAATCACAACCGGAAAATCATACATTTATAACAATTTAGAAAACTAATTTTTAAAAATATCATCTCAGATTTAAAAAAAAATCATCTGAAAAATTAATTTGCAAAAAAATACCAGATTAAGTCTCCAAAGGTCTCCACTGAAAGTTTTGATATCTAGAGGTCTCTAGTAGCTCTAGGGGGTCTCCATTTGAGAGTCTTGATTTCTAGAAGTCTTCACTAGAGATTTTCATAAGTCTTTAGGGTCTTCACTAGAGGTCTCCAAAAGGGTTTCTACAGTCTCCATATGGCTTTTTTGAATTTTAAAATTTTGAAAATAACATTCTTAAAAATTAAAATTTAAAGATTTTATTATTATAATATAAAAATTATGAGATGTATTATTACAAATAAAAAATTTTCAAATAGCATTGAGACAATTAACTCAAGGGCCAATTACATATTCATGGAGCCCAAAATCATTAATCACATATTCACGTGACGCATTTTCTAAATTTTGAACTCGCGGCTCACTAATCAATATTACAGATTCACAGACTTGTTTATATGTTGTTGATTTGATGTTGATATTTATATGTTGTTAGTATGTTGTTGATTTGTTGTTGATATTTATATGTTATTTATATTCTGTTTCTTGTTCATATATTATTTGAATATTGTTTATATATTGTCGATATCTTATTTATATGTTATTTATATATTGAAAATAATATACAAACAAATCTGTAATTTATATGTTGTTGATTTGTTGTTGATATATTGTTTATATGTTGTTTATATGTTATTTTTTATATATAAACAACATATAAGCAAATATATCGACAACATATAAACAAGACGCTTTGAATTTGCAAATATAAAAAACATCAACAACATACCAACAACATATAAATACAACAACAAATCAAAAACATATAAACAAGATGACATGTGATTTGAAAAGTCGCATAGTAAATTCGAAAAATGACACACGTGAGGAAAAAAAATTAAAAAGTGCATCTGAAATATGCGAAACTTGTCCGTACGGAATAAATATTACAAAGTTTTGCTGGGTACCACGTAATTAGTACTTTAACTTAATCACAACTGTATTACCATTGGGCCTCGTTAGCCCAATATTTCAAGAATTTGACCAAAAAAGCCCAAAAAATTAAAAAAAGAAGAAAACTAAAACATAAAAAAATGTGAAAATAGATCATCAAATTTAAGCTCAAACTGTTACTCAGCTCCGATTAAGGGTTCCGAATTTCTCTATCTCCGTTTACTGGTGCTTCGAATTTCCGATCTGTCGTCGTCATCGCGTTTCAAATCGCGAGAATGAGTAAGGACGGAGAAGAAGAGAAAGAAGAGGAAAAAGTGCAGGCGCAGGCGCAGGAGGAGAAGAGCGAGAAGACGGAAGTAGAAGAAGGAAAAGAAAAAGAAGAAGAGAATCCCGAACAGAATGACGTTGACGACAATAAAGCGGAGCCATCAGTTTCTGTTTCTGATCATGCTTCCGTTGAAAACGCCGTTAAGTCTCCCGGTCTTGAGTATCTCGTTGAAGCTATGCTTAGTGCAGGCAACTCCGCTTCTCGCTCGCCACAATCTGCCTGCATGCGTGCGTTTTCTTTGATTAATTCTCCTAAATTAATTTCCTCAATTTTCGCTAATTCATGATAATTCATCCACTACCTTCTGAACGACCTGTCGTTTGGAGGGCGACCTTTGTTTAACTACTTCTGGATGGTAAATGTCCATGGCTGGTCGCTCTTTGCAATGGCGAACAAATTTCTCCTACATGACCGGTTAGCCGAACAAACGACTGGTCGTTCGGTTGTTTGAAGTGGGTTGTTGTCGTGTTCTGATGATGTGTGTTTTGGTTGGGTGTTGCAGTGTGTATAGGGATCATCAGTTAAAGAGAAATCAGGATGAAAGAATAAATGCTTGTAAAAAGATCATGGGCTATGTAAATTCGGTCGATTTTTCGACCTTGAACGATAAGGAGATTCGCACATTCCTCATGATCAGAGAAATAAGTTGTGCGGTTATTATCGGTCAAAGGAAACTGGTGAGTGAAGCTTTGCAATGGGAAATTTGTCTTCCTGTAAGGTATTATGTGAGCAAATATTTATCATTTAATTATATGAATTTTGCAGCCTACTGATCACGATGTTTCCCGGGTGTTGAAAGATAGCATTGAGCGAATGGTAAGCGTTTCGCTTGCTTCTGTGTTTAAATTTTGATTGAGTTTGATATTGTGATGTGTAGATTAGTTGATTGTAAGTGTCTGATGATCGTTTGAGGAATTTCGCAGGTAGTAGCGTGCAGAAAAATGGTTGATCAAATTAGCGGGATGGACTTTCATGACTTAAATGAGCAAGAGAAACAATCATTAACGATGATTTTGAAGATTGCACGCGAGATTATATCTAAACAAGGTTCGGATCTCATTCCCTTGCATATTACATGGAAAGTTTGCAGGTCTACATGTTTTCGTGTACGTCATATGGTTTTGGTATCATTAAAGCCTTTAACAAGTTTATTATCAGGCGTGCATGTGAGTATGATTATTGCCATGTGATTGATCCATATTTTCGTACATCAATCCAAATTTTTGCAACTTGGGAAAGTGGAATGCATGGTGGGAAGAAATTATAGCTTGATACTTAATGAATTGTCTGTACATTTATGAGTTTAGTGTGGTTGATGTGTTTGACTTTAGTCTGCATCTTGTCTAATATGCTAGTTCTAACCCATTTCAGGTGCTCAGTATGAAGATGATATTTAAAAATCTGGTTACCAAGATGTTGATAGAAGTAGGTGCACCATGGTTCTGCAACGACACAAACCTTGGTCTCATTGCCACAGCCGGGCATTTTTCCTTTTTCTTCTTTCTGTACGTTATTACTAATCTCGAACGAATAATTTTTTTCCAGAATTATTAATGTGACATTATGTAATCTTTCCTTTTATTGAAATTAGTAGGTTTGTCGATTTGGGTAAATTTTGAAGAATCACTGTTGACTTTAATGAATATAACCCTGGAACTTACTTTTTGTTTTCTTGATTCTGTAATTTATGACAGAAGTTTCTGGGCTTATCAATATCCTGAAATCCAAGAAATGTCTTACATGATATGAACAATATCTGGATAGCTGACGCTGCTTCACTACATATCTTATCTGTCTTCTTCTTAAACACCGCCGATTCAATCCATCCACTGTGCTCCTTATAACAGAGGCCTTTGTTGCTGCTATTCAAACTCAAAACTTTCTGGCAGATTATGGCACGAAGAGAAGAACGTATAGTGTTGTTTCCGTTCATGGCTCAGGGTCATATATTTCCTTTCTTAGCACTTGCAAACCAAATTTCTCTGTAACCTTCGTCAATACCCCTTTGAACATCAAGAAAATAAGGCCACCTCTACCCCCAAACTCCGCCATTCACCTTCTCGAAATCTCGTTTGACAGCTCTAGCCACGGCCTCCCTCCAAACACCGAAAGCGCCGATGACATCTCTGTATCTCTCATCGTTAAACTCCTCCAGACTTCTTCTTTCGAGCCGGCATTCAAAGAACTTATCAGTAATCTTCTACAGGAACTAGGTAAACCTCCCCTTCTCAGACATGTTCTTTTCTTGGACTGCAAAGATTGCTCATGAGTTTGGCGCATCTCACGCAGTCTTTAATGCTGGTGGAGGTTACGGCATGGCATGTTACCACACGCTTGCTCTAAATTTACCGAAAATGGAAACACTTGATGATGTGTTTGCACTGCCTGGTTTCCCTAAAACTTCTCTAATTCATGTCAGTGAAATTCCTGAATTTCTTAAGCTTTCAAAGAGTACTGATCTTTGGGTTCTTACTCAAAACAGATTATTTAACTAATGGTTGGATTCTGACGGGTTCTTGTCTAACACGGTGGAGGGGTTTGATGAACTCCGACTGGAGTACTTTAGGCGGAATTTGAACCGTCCGGTGTGGCCTGTAGGTCCCGTTCTGTTATCAACAGGCAGCAAAGATCGCGGCGGGAAAGAATCCGGCATCCAGTGGGAGCTTATCAAGAAATGGCTTGACACAAAACCACCAAGCTCAGTTTTATTCATATCATTCGGTTATCAAAGCATAGTCTCGGCATCACAGATGATGCAGATAGGGATGGCACTGGAGGCGAGCAACAAGAACTTCATCTGGGTTGTCAGGCCTCCATTGGAGTTTGACATAACCTCCGAATTCAAGATCAACGAGTGGTTACCTAAAGGGTTTGAGCAACTCACATCAGACCAAAACAGAGGACTGTTGGTGCAATTGGGCACCCCAGTTGAACATATTGTCCCACAAATCTGTGTCAACATTTTTGAGCCATTGCGGGTGGAACTCAGTGCTGGAATCACTCACCAATGGTGTGCCGTTGATAGGGTGGCCGATCATGGCGGAGCAGCATTTCAACGCCAAGATTTTAGAAGAAGAGGAAGGGGTTTGCATTCGGGTGGCAGAAGGGACGAAATGTGAAGTAAGGTACGAGGAAGTGCTGGAAAAGATTGAGTTGGTGATGAATGAAACTGAGAAAGGGAAGGAAATGAGAAGGAAAGCTAGTGAAATGAAGGAGATGTTAAATAATGCAGTTAAAAATGAAAACAACGTCAAGGGATCTTCTGTTAGAGCCATGGATGAGTTTCTTGGTGCTGTTCTCTTAAAGAAGAAAACGACAGAAGGTAGGCCATAAACAATGTAAGAGAGCACCAGTAGGCCATAGGCTTATAAGGATGTAAGGCCTAGAGATTTCGATTCTATTAAGACAATGTTAAATAAGAAAATAATGTAAGTATGTAAGACAGTATAGAAAAATGTTGTTTAAAGAAAATATATAAAGAAAATATTAGCCATGCTCACGGTCATTGTAGAATATCCTACCAAACAGTGGAACCTGTTGAAATATGGTCTTGTCTTTGTATCTTTTCCTGGTATTGCAAATGCGGCAAAAACGTGTGCAGTTGCTACACAAAACAATGCTATGGCGATGTTTGGGTGAGTTTTATAGGCAATTCCAGCTGAGTTGTCTTCTACAAACATTCCAGTTCCCCGACCAGCTGACTCATGGTCTTTTATATTTTTTCTCATACTTCCTTCAAAAATTACTGCTATCAATTAGACTACTCATAATCCAGGGTTTCTGAAGTTATCACGTGGGACGCTGCTCAACATTTTTATTAAAATCTATAGTTCCTAACCCCTCAGTTTTTTCATCCGTAACTTAGGAGCTACTTTAAGAGTCTCGCGAGATGTCTACTTAGCTTTTCACTAAACACAATTTTATTTTAATTCCTCAACTTTTATCCACTACTTTATTTAATATTTTCTACCCCAAATTCATTCAAATAAAAATAATTCATTCAAATAAAAATAATTCGTTAAAATAAAAATATTACATTAAAATAAAAGTAATTCATAAAAATTAAAAATTAAATTAAAATAAAAAACTTACATTAAAATTAAAATATTACAAATAAAATATTACATTAAATTAAAAATACTACAACCCATATTTTTCACAATTTTTTTTACAAGCATATTCATGCAAACACCGTGCCGCGGGAGTCATGTTCGACGTATTTTTGTCAAGTATCGCTATGTCTTCCTTAATCTGTTGATATTTGAGATACTCCATTTTTTCTCATTCGATCTCGAACAAAATGTCGTCCAAAATGGACACAACTTCGGAGACGTCGCTTGATGTCGACTTTTCTTTCCCATGCATGTTGCGTTTCACCTTTTGTTTGGTTCTTCGCTCTTCCACTTTGGCCTTATCTCGGCCAATTGGGCAATCCTCTTGGGTTGGCTCTCCTTCGACGTTAGGATTGGAGGCGTTGAGATCGAAGGAACCAGAGCTAGTTTAGGCGCATTGGGCGTTCACCTTAGTTCTTTTTGGACCAGCCTCGGGGTCCATAGGCAATATTTCCCTCCATTTCGGATGATCACGTAAAATTTTCCAAACGTCATCGTGGAGGAAATGGGTTTTCGCCTAAACCAAGTAGACAACACGTGCTCGCTCCATAATCATGTCGTCGCTCCAACCGCTATGATAAGTCGAAGCAACATTGTTTTAGATGCCGTTAAATAAGGTGATAATTTTGTTGAGTGTGTGCCACATATTTTTAACGGTTTTCCCATAACGTTGATCGTTTGCCTTCATCCCGTGGTTGAAGCGTGCAACCACCCGCTTCCAAAAAGAGTTGGCGTTTTGGTCGTTGGACATTATGGGGTCTTCGAAAATAGCGATCCAACACTTAGTCAACTTGACGTTGTGTGGAAGGATCCACTTTTTGTACTTGGCACCAACGTGGGGGCCGAGATTGCTTAGACCAATAGTGGGCTCGGGGGTTCATTTCAAGAATAGAAGAATCTCCTTGGGAACCCGTCGTCGAGCACCTATCCAACACGGGGATATAAGGATTATTTTGTGAAAAAAGATTATTTTGTGAGAGAGGATTGAACGTAAAATTTTGGAAATTACCAAAATTTGAAAGAGCGAGTTGATATGGAAATGGAGAAAATGAAGCGGTGTGATTGAATTGATAGTTTGTGAAAGAGGAAAAATTTGATGGATTATTTTCAGAATAGCGGTAGTTGGCAAAATTTGATGGGTCATTTTGAGAAGAGGATTGAATATTTTCATTGTTGGAATCCATAATTTTGGGGAAAAAAATTGAAGTAGGAGTAATTTGAGAGTATGGAGAGAAATTTTAAGAGTTGAGAGAATTTGGGGGAGAGAAATAGGTGTTTGAAGTGAAAAAATAATAGAAAAAATATTTTTAGGGGGTATTTATAGAAAAATGGGTAAAACTAGCCGTTAGCGACCAAAATGGTAATTTTTCGGCCCCCAACGGTACTCCAATAGTAATATTACCGTTGAAGTAAATCTGACTGTTGGATCAATCAGATCTAACGGTCAGATTTTGATTTTTTTTTTAAAAAATAAAAAATGTCAGGCGTCGGGCCAATGGGCCCCTCGCCAAACAACTAGTCCGTCCTCTTGTAGGAGGACAAGCTAGCAGACTAAGACACAGTAATGTGTCTCGGTCTGCGGAACTAAGAACGGGCCGCATTACAACCTGCCTTAATGCTAGAAACCAAAGGAACAGGGAATGGTATATATTATACTTTTATGGTGATTAGTAAAAGGTCATTGATGTTTTATTATTTAGTAAACTCTCGTAGAATAATTGAATCTATGTTTTTTTTTAAACTCAATTTAATGTATTTTTTTTAAATTATATATATATATATATATATTTTGATAGATCATGAGTTTCATAAAGAGGGAAGCGCATCCCCTGTAATATTGAAAATCTTTGAAAAATATCTTATTCCGCCCAATCTCATGTATCGAACTAAAGATTTTACAATTTTAAGTACGAGTACTTGCTAACTGAACTATTTTAACTTGGCCTATATGATATATGTTGAAAATATATAATGACTTGTTCGAATTATTTTAAAATTATGAAATAATTTTATAATTAAATATATATATTTTTTGAAATGATAATTAAATATATAATTAAAATTTTAAGAGCAATTCGAACTTTTTTTGGTTTCCCACATCACATATATACCATTGTTTATTATGTAAATTATTAAATTTATTAATCTACAAATTTATTAACACTCAATTTATGAAAAACAATCGATCAAAAAAAATTATGAAAAATAAACACCAACCATAAATTTTGTTTTATCCTTTTTTTTTTGGAAATCAAATTTTGTTTTATCTTATCACCTCTTATAGGAAATTCAACTGTAGCAGGTAAATAATTACGCAATTTACTTTTTTTTTGGCCAAAAATAGGATAGGTGGAAGCGATTGATAGATAACGTACTCTTACTGGATATTACTATGCAGATTTAAATCGGAAGGTACTCTCCCAGCTACAAAATGTTCTTTGAGCCATAACTGACACCCGACACGGACTTGGACCCGTACACGAGTGTAGTCACCGTAACACTTCACCGAAAATAAGCAAACCGAATCTAAACAACCCAGCTCAATGCAACACAGATTCCAATGACAACTTGATAAATTCAGATTTATGTTGCTTTTACGTCTCAAATCCGCACTACAAACTGATATCAACGTGTTCCGTTTCGCTTGGACATGTCTAAGAAAACATAGAAAAGAAGAGTAACGAGAAAGTTTGTTTTTTGTTTGCAAGTCATTGTTAACCACAAAAGATTACTACAGAAATGTTGACTTGGTCTTGGCTTTAGTGAGCCTACCTTCTAGGAAATACACGCATTCTTTTTCCTCCTTGTTTGAATAATAAAAAGAACCCCTAGAAGATCTGACTAGATATTACACAACATCACTCTCGTCTTTGATCAAAAACAGCATTTATAACTCAATAAAACATCTCTCTTTCTTACTAAAAAAACAAACTCTCTCTCTCTCTCTTTCTCTTTCTCTTTCTCTTTCTCTCTCTCTCTTTCTGTGATTCTATCTCCAAATCTCCATTGCAGATCAAGAATGGAAGAAACAAAGGAGAACATACTGATGTTCCCATTCATGGCACAGGGCCACATAATACCATTCTTAGCTTTAGCTCTTCAAATAGAGCAAAAAAAGAGAAACTACACAATAACATTTGTGAACACCCCTCAAAACATCAAGAAACTCAAGAATTCTCTGCCTTCAACCTCCACCAACATCCACCTTGTTGAAATTCCTTTCAACAGCTCCCTCCATGGCCTCCCTCCTGATGCAGAGAACACTGATGTCCTGCCTTATCCACTCATAATCAAACTCATTGATTCCTCTTCTTCTCTCAAACCTGCCTTCACAAGTCTCATCAAAGACGTCACACAAAAACAAGGTAAGCCTCCAC
The DNA here is from genome assembly GCA_948243855.1 of Flueggea neowawraea. Classification (NCBI taxonomy): domain Eukaryota; kingdom Viridiplantae; phylum Streptophyta; class Magnoliopsida; order Malpighiales; family Phyllanthaceae; genus Flueggea; species Flueggea neowawraea. Next base: position 333 of record CAODLS010556895.1, on the reverse strand, counting down.
TTTGTATTATTGCTGACATATTCTTTGGATGGACTGTTAGTGTGGCTAAAGAATTGGGTGTGTTTCATGCAATTTTTAGTGGTGCTGGTGGGTTTGGTTTGGCTTGTTACTACTCTGTTTGGTTATCTCTTCCACACAGACATGTTGAGTCTGATGAGTTTGAGTTGGAGGATTTTAAGGAAGCTTCAAGGCTTCACAAAACACAGCTTCCATTAAGTATTTTGGAGGCAGATGGGAGTGATTCTTGGTCTGTGTTTCAGAACAATAATCTACCAGCTTGGGTGGATTCTAATGGAGTTCTGTTCAACACAGTTGAAGAGTTTGATCATGTTG
>CAODLS010556840.1:0-10862 GCA_948243855.1 Flueggea neowawraea | reverse complement strand
GGAACTTCGCTCCTTTCCAATATTAGACTCTTCTGCGAGTTGCATTTCTCCTCTATTATGCAAATCTGGATTCCCCATTTCACTTGCAGACTGAGAGCAACCTACAACATTTGACTCTTGACTGCAACTGCATTCTGATATTTCCCCTACGTCCGTTCCACATCTTGGACCCCTATCATCTCCTTTGATCTGCAACCTTGAGGAAGATGTAGGCATGGATTGATTTTGACGTACAACAAGAGGAAGGGCTTGAAACTGATCTAATAGACCTGACGCCAAGTAGGAGTCCAGTTTTTTCTTTATAGAACTATTCCAGTGATTTTTTATAGCATTGTCTGTCCTGTTAATCATGAAGTACACACATAGATCACAATGCACATTGGTTTAAGGTATTTTTGATACAAGCATTTGTTATCTCTTTGACTCAACACAAACCTGCCAGGCAAGAACTTTGTCAGCTCTGCCCATCTGTTCCCATAAATCTGATGAGCTCGAATCAATGCCAACTCTTCTAGCTGAGTCCATGCCTCCTTATTTATGTTGGGATTAAGATGATTATGCCACCTAAAATATTTGCACATCAGAACCACAACTCAACATTATTTCTAACTAATAAAAATGAAAACAAAATATGATTGTGAGTTGTGACATAAGGAAAGGAATATAAATTCTCCGGCCTACTAATAATTAACAAAAAGAATGTGAAAATATTAGATGTCAAAGAATTGAGAACCCATCTAATACAGAATCACAAACAAGCCATAACCTCTAAACCTCACCTTTCTCTGCATTGCTTTCCAATGCGCCCAGGTAAATGTTGCGCAATCGTTGACCACTTTTTTGGCCCATATTGGTTCACCAGTTCGATTATTTTTTCATCCTCCTGTTCAGTTTTAACAAAAGAAACATTTAATCAAAAGATAATTTCAAACATTGTGCACCATTGGGTAAACTTCAACAAAGGCACGTTATATATTGACTCATAAGAACAACATAGTACCTCCTTTGACCATGGACCTTTAACAAGTTCTGGATTCAAGACCTTCTGCCACCTATGCAGGCACTGTACATCCGTCCGATCCTTAAAACACTCAGCTACAAACACACAACACTAGTGTAAATAAAAAACCATGAAAAAGGGTATGCATTTAACAAGATAGATTCGACAATTGGTCCGTAGTTACATCTGATGCTTATAAAAGTACAGTGTATGCTCACAGCCATACCAATTTTCTTCCAGTTCTTTCCTTTGAAACGCTGAACTGCTTTGCGCAATATTTCATCCTAATTAACACCAAATTCCATCCATTAAGAATGAATCACATTTCAAACTCAAAACACAGGAATAAACTACACATGGAAAATAGTTAAAGAGCTAAAATAATGAGTCACCTCCTCAGCAGTCCACTGGCCTTTTGTGGATCGCCTTGCAGGACCTGTAGTTCTTCTGCAATAGAATGTCTCAGCATCATTCAACAATTTGAGGATAGACGCTAAAATCCCTAAGAAAAGGAACTAAAAGAAAACAACCTACAACAACTCATCTATTATTGATCCAATTTCAATTTATTAGTGGAAAATGCTAAAACTCGAAAGAATTACCCATGAAGAGGCCGGATTCTCTGAACAGGATCGGTAAGCTCATCCGTGGTAGGAGAAATTGACCTATTGCTTTCCATTGCTGTTTGACAAACAAGAAAATCCGCATACCCAACAACTTGCTCTCCAATTCATTATATTCACCTCCCTAATCAGTCCTAACAATTCCCCTCTTTCCACACAACAAATTCAAAACCTAATAAGAAAACCCAAATCAGAACCACAGACAAGGAAAAAAAAACTACCTTTGCAACTATGCAGTAATAGGGTTTTCAAGAATTCAAATGCCGCAACTTATTAAAAGAAAAAGTTCACAATTTATAACAATAAACACTAAAAAATACACTAAAACGATGTAGCATTAGGTTTTTTAAAAATTCAAATTGCTACAGCTTCGAACCGTGTAAATGATTACAAGCATTGAAAGAAGGAAAAAATTGATCCAAATTGGAAAAGCTTTTTTCGACATGGCACGAACTGAACTTTACGAAACTTCGACGATGCACTTACCAAAGTTAGGGATGATGGAGGGACCAAAACGGAACGCATTTGCAGATCAAAGCAAGGATAGAGAGGAAGAGATCTACAGATGCATCGAGAGAGACAGAGAGAGAGAGAGGTATTTGATTTCATACATAAAGAGGCGGACTTTAGAAATTCAAACCCTATAGGTTAAAGGTCGAACAAGTTTGGTAGGTATGGACGGTGATGATGTGGAAAGGGGGGAAACTGAGCCGTCCGATTGAGGTACTTTGTTGCACCCCCCTCTTATTGCTTGATTTGAAAGATGCTAATAAAGCCTATTATTTATCCATTTTAGATGATAAATTGAATTGAATGTTGCTTCTATAAGTTTATGGGCTTGTTTGTAAAAAGTAGCATTTTATGTATTTTGTGTAATTTTTATAATAATTAATAATAATTATATAGTACAAAAAATGAAAAAAAAAATACGTTTTTTAATAAGATATTAAATACACAAAATGCTTAATATTGTTCTTATCAAATGAGCCCTATATTTTTTTGAGATGGATAAATTTATAATTAAATCTTATAAAAAAAAACGAAATAGTACAAATACGTTTACAAATAAGCATTTAAAAAAAAATCATACAGTAATTTTCCTTCGTATTCATATTTTGCACTAGTAACAATTATTTTTTCTAATTTTTAAGGGACAAGATAAGGAAAAGTTGTGTGTTTTCTTATTTATATTACAAAATTTTAAATCTATAATTTAAAAACAAAAAATTGATTAATATTACAAATTAAATAATTAGTTACTATACTAGAGATATATTATGATTTTCTTTTTGAAAAAACAATATAGAAAAAGAGCTTAATGGTGCGCTTGTTACTTGTTAGAAGAAGAAGATTGAATGATTGCGACACTAATAAAATTAACAAAAAGAGCTTAAAGTCTTTGCATAGACACCATAATGGCGTCATGAAACATACACACGGACAGACGGATGAAAATTCAACTTCCTCAGAAGTTCAATTTTCTTATTGCCCAGCCCTAAAAAAAAACTGATTGTCCAAATAGAAACAAGTTTAACATTAAAAAATGAGCTTATAGTTTAATGATATTAAAGTCGTCTTCTGTCAATAAGAAATCGAGAGTCCGATTTTCAATAGAACAAATAAAATCACTTATCATAAACAAGAAACAAGTTTGATGTTACCATAATGTCACGTAAGCATAGGATGCATGGCACATCCAAGTTCGTCTTTCAGTCGGTAAGTATCGGACAATTGCAGAAAGCATGGAAAAACTCAGTTTCGAAGGACAGCAGTGCGGATGCAAATTGCCCTAAGCAAAAAAATCTGATCATCTATCAAATAACATTAACTTGAACTCTAATATAAAGCTTAGCTGCAGTATACTAGTTACGTTCTAGCAGTTGAAAATGTAAAACACATTGTTATATATCATGAACAAGTAGATTAAAGACACCGGGGAGGTAAAAGAAGCTTGATGGCTTATCCCAACTTGCGGTTTCATCACAAAATTGATTTCAAAAACTATTGATTTATGGTTGCCTCTCATCATGCTTCAAACTTTCTGAGCTTTGGTTGGACGACCTGTTGCAGAATTGTCAGCTCTGGAGCGGAAGTGTTTACCGCCTCCTCGATGGTGTTTTCCCCCTGAGGAAAGAAAATAAACGAAAATTTAAAATGCCAGTACATAATGAAAGAATTACCAGCTCCTTCTGGCTACCAATTAGAGCAATTTGTTTTTATAATCTAAAGTGCTGTACAAATTCGAACAATACTATCGATTTTCACCTTCCACGACCACCCTTGGAGTCCCGATACTTTTCCTGATTAGCACGGCATAAATTCCAGTAGTCCCTTTCTACGTCACCTAGGAGCACGGATGGACAACATAGAAATCCTCTATCAGTGCCTTTTGTCAAAATGATCCAAAGGACTATGGAAAGGTAATCAATCAGACACTAAAGAATAAACTACAGAAAAATGCTCCTATTGGGAAATACAAAATTAAAGAGACTGAAGATAATAGCAAAGTTTCTTAGGATAACAACACCATTACAAGTTCAATCGGTAGAAGATGGCACAAAAGTAACGCAAATCCAAGAGAACAAACAGCCATAAGCATTAGCAAACAAAACAGTACAAGAATCACACTCGCACTTGTGTTTTCTGATTAGAACAAAAAGAATCTTTGTTTACTTGGCAAATCAACCAAATACAATTTCTTTCCATGCCATTTCAAACACATGAAACACATTCACTAACCAAACAACATATCCTAGTCCAAAAAAAAAAGAAAACAACATATCCATTAAGATAAACTTAGGACCAATAATATGATGCTGAATACCAATAATGGATGCAAATTGCAAACAAATTATAGAAGTTTTAAAAAGTACTGACAACAGCTCTCTGATTGACGCCTACCTGTCACTGGTTCCAGTGTGGCAATAAAATTCTTGACTGATAGACCACCTCCTGGGGCCATTACAGCTGCTTTGTGGGCTTTCTGTTGCTTCTAACATATCCTGTAGTTTCTCCAATCTTGAAGTCTATGCACTTGACCAAGGAGGAAAAAAACACACAAGAAGCATTAATATGACACAAACAGTGCAGAAGCCAGAATAAAAGAATCAGTCATTTTCAATTAAAAGAATAAAATGAAAACCCTGAGAAGTAGAAAGATGGCCATAATGAGAAAATGTAAGATAATAACATAAAGCTTCTCTGACATTCATATTTTTTAGAAATATCAAATTCAGCCAATCAAAGGAAAGGGAACCGTTGAAGTACCTTAACAGTGCCAAATTTTTCAAATACAGCCTTCAGATCCTCACGTAGAACAACATTCATGTTGTCTTTGCAGTCTGCAGGATTAAGTTTATCCGTCTTCTTTTCATCCTTTTTATTAAGCACTTCAGATGACTTCTCTTCTCCTTCAGTCATTATTTCTTTATTTTCAAGGCCGTTCTTGTCATAAACCTTTTCTCCCGGTTCCTCAATACTCACCCCAATTTTTTCTTCACCAGCAGGGGCATCAGTTGATTCGTCCAGTTTGTTTTAGTTTGCACTGTTCTCTGAATTCTGTCCCCCATCTTCTTTACTGACATTTTCATCTTTATTTGGCTTCTGAGAACCATTTTGTTCTTCAGAACCTCCTGCTACGACATTTTTTAACATGAATGCAACAATTAAACCCTTAGGGTAGCTGCAAGCATCATGAGTGAGGATAGATCGTGTTAACAAACATTGAGGAAAAAATAAAGTTGTAACACATGCATAAATTGTCAACTTACTCATCTTCCTCATTGGAATCATTCTTTGAACTCTCGAACTCCTCAGTTTCTTGTTCTCTTTCCTCATCAAACTCCTTCCTAACCGAACAGAAATTACAATTAATGTACTTTGCTTTGATTACCTTTTGCAGCCAAAGTAAACAGTTAATGCTTCACACTTTGGAAAAAAAAATTCCCCAGTTGCACAAGATAGACATTAAGGAAAAATAAGCCGTGAGCATTTGATATTCTCCTACCCATTTCTTATTTTAAAAATAACAATAAGCAACTTCCACAATCATTAAGTTTGAGAATTGCTGTTATAGTTTAATGCAAATTATGAGTCAGTTCTGTGTAAAAATCACATTGCACTTAGCTAACTCACCTGAAACATATATACAGTCAATTTTAGCAGAAGCTATGTTTCCATATTTTACTGTTATTATTAGAACAAGCTACAATCTATTTAGGCTTAAATGCTTTAATTTTACTGAGCCTACCATCCAGATCAACCTTAACATGTATATTTTATTTCTGAATCATTTGAAGAACTGTGATTTGCAGAACATGATAGTTCTAGCTAGTACATTAGCGGTATGTGCATGCATTAATTCCTACATACAAACTTGGCTTACTTTGGCTTTAGTTCCAGCTGTACACCTTGAAAAACTAGGGTTTGCTTCAAAATTTGTTGAGCCTCTTCCTCAGTTGAGAATTCAATCAAAGCAGTCCCACAAAATACCCTTTTGTCAGCCACATGGCGAGGCAATCTCACACTAGTTACCTGAAATAGTTTATTTCCCAGTTTAAAAGATCATATGGATCTAAATGTTCTTGAAAGTTGTCATTTCACATGGTGCATTTAGCCCAAAACATAAAAACCAAACAAACCAAAACTAATTCACCATTAATGGAGGGATCATTCATCACCTTCGCTTGCTGACTGATAAAGGACTCCACGTCTTCTCGTTTGACATCATACCGTAGTGGTGATGCAGCAATTGTTTTTATGTCTAGTTACTCTATTGCCTCTTCAAGCTTTAAGAGGGCAGTGATCCTACCGACTTTCTTCCCTGAGAAGGATTTCACCAATGTGATTTTTAAGCCTCTTATTTCAAATCAAAACAACGCTAGCATCAGAATAAAGGAATGTTTGATAACATTAAACTATTCATAAGATTACAAATTCGACAGCTATAAAAAGCTAAGCATCTTAACTGCTACAGTGTCAAAATTCTCATTACTCGTATCCATAAACCAAACACCCATTTCCTTGCCAAAAAAAAATAGAAAGAAGTTTGATTCCAATGAAACAAATGTGACAGCAAATTGACAATCTGATGAATGCATAGTGTTTCACATTCTCACAACTGAAATTATGATGAAATAAGAAATTGACTACAAGGTGCAAACTTCAACGACGGAAGTCTAAAGCACTTCGAACTAGCTCAGCACAACAAATGATCAACTTGGCTTACTGCAATGCCTTCTCTAAATCTCAAATCGGAATGTAACATATAACAAAACACCCAAAAAGGAAAAAGAAAAAAGATAAAACAGCAACTAACCATCTTCAGAAACTTTCAGAGAAGCAGATTTCCTAAGTGTTTCGGCAACCGCTTTCAATGTATCCTCGGGTATGTCCTCTGCTTTTGTCTCGCCCAACTGCAAATAACCTCTCATCTTCTTGAACGAGCAAATCAAAGCCAAGCTAACCACTTTTTACCAGAGTCAAGTCAAACAATACATAACAAGCAAAACCCAAATTCACAACTAACCAAAAATTTCCAAAAGACAACACATACGAACACGAAAAGCATGAAATAAAATAAAAACACAGAGAGAAGGATACCGCCATCTTCACTGGAATCAATGGTGTTTCTCAAGAACTTGTCTCTTGGAATATTACTATCACTGAAGTAAAACTCCACCTGTCACAACACAACAATAGAAACACCAAAAAAAAGCTCTCAACTCAGAACTCTGCGAGTGGTCCTACTAGAAACAGAAGTAAATTTATAATGTGACAACACAAACACCGCCTTAGTGACTCACCTGTCTAAGGACTTCCTTACTTGTTCCTTCGTCAAGGGCAGGTGTTGCCATTGTTGTACGATTGAAGGGAGCGAGAGAGAGAAAGTAGTTTGCTACTTGTTAGGGTTTGGAGGATGTTTTAGTTTGGAGGCTTTTCTGATTGAAATGAAAGGGTTGTAGTACAAAACCAGAGGAGGCTCTTCAAAAAGAATTAATTACCAAAAGGGGCTTTTAAAAAATATATAATTAGCCCAAATATTAATTTTCGTCACAGTGATAGCAAATTTAGCCCCTTCAATTCGATAATTCAACTTAGAGGAAAGTTAATTCCAAAAAAATTGTATTCGTAAAAAAGTTTTTTACTGAAAAAGTTATATTTTTTATATTTGACTCATTTAAAAATATTAGGAAACTTGTTTGGTTGAGATTTTTCTTTTTTTAAAAATAGTTTATAAAGTACAATAATATTCTAGTCATTAAAATATTAAAATAAATGAATAAAAATAGACATTATTTTATATTTATAAAAAAATTAATTAATTAAAATATAATAAAAACTTAAAAAAGATTATTTAATTAAAATATAATAAAAACTTCTAATTAGTCAAATATTTATTAAAAAATTAAAAATTAAAAACATATACATTCATTAGTTCATGGATAACATAAATAACAATAATATTAATGGGCGAGTATATGCTTAGGCAGATGAGTGAAGTTTCAATGTCATTTTTCGGGTGTTTTACGACAAAAAATATATAAGAATATATTTTCTTATACAATAAAGAGAGTATTTTAGTCCTAATAGATTTTTTTACTTAAAAATATAACTTATCCACTCTCTCTCAGTAATTAAATTCTTTAAAAACTAAAGAACTCGAGCAGTAAAAAATTCAAGTTCTTTTTTTTTTTACTTTTAAACTCATTCAAACTATAAATATATCAAAAATTATAATTTTTGGAGAATTTACACTTCCATAGAACACTTATTGTGAGCCAAACGAGGCTTAAAAATTGCATAGGATGTAGAATGTATTTAATATATATGAATTCACAAAAAAATAACGTTAAAATGAAAAATAATAATAATAATAATAATAATTATTATTATTATTATTATTATTATATCAAAATGAAGTATTATTACAAAAGTGGCATCATTTTAAAATCTAATTTCAAATTATGCCAATCTCAAATAAGAAAGCATATTCTTAGTTAAAAAAGAATTGATAAATAAAACTATCATTAGTTAATTTCCGTTAAGGATAAAAGTGCCTCTGAATAATGAAACGGAGTAAAGAGTCCGTTTACACTGTTCAATGGAGCGTATTAGGATGGTTCACGGTTGGATTGTCACTTCTAAAGACACTCCTCAAAGATTCCAAAGAGCTTATTAACAGACCTGGCTGGGATGTTCAGGCAATCTTCATTTACAAAGAAGCAAACTCTTGTGCAGATTGCTTGGCAAACCTTGAAATCTCTTCGATTAGACAATCAACAATATAACAATCTGCAATTTGTTTCTACTGTTTTCCACTAAATCTTACCACAAACTTACCACCCTTTCATTTTTACGCCAACCTGAACTATGTAATTATCTTGCATGGAGCATCTCAGCTCCACTGACTAAAATTGTCCACACCAATCAATTGGCCAAACAAATCAAACTAGGCAAGACTAGCTTCATAAAAAAACCATCAACTGCAAAAACAAAAGTTTATGGCCATTAACCAATAATGAGATTTCAATCATGTCTATCGTCATCATCCAAGTACAACTTGTAGTCACAATAAGTATACCCCAGAATTAAATTCCCCCTTACCGGACACCCTTGTTGAGGTCAGGTTATACATTTCCTTACTGATTGACCGAAGTTACAAACTGAGTGATGAACCCATTGCCATTAGTTTTAATGATTGCGCTTACATGAAATCCTCTTCCAGTTCCTGCAAGGACTTGTTTGCTGCTGCAATCTCTTTGTTAGATGTCATGTTTTCAGAAACCATCAAACCTTTGTAGCTCCTTATCTCTGCTTGTCTTTCCTTCTCAAGTCTTTCCATCTCCTCACGTCTTTTCTGCAATGAGAATAAAATTTTTATAGACATTTCAGGCATTCAACAAAAATTAAAATCCCAAACAGTGATGAGGCCTGCGCCCTCAAATCATCATATGGCGGAGTGAGAGGGATTCATGGAAAAATCCATACACCCATTGATTATTTAGAAACACAAGATTTTGGAAGGACTTCCAAAATAAGTTCAGAAGGTAAATGTTAAAAAGTCTGCAAATCAGTCTATCACATAAAGCTACAATGGCAAACCTCAACCAACTCAATAGTGTCATTACCATCCAAGGGCTAAATCCACAAGTCCATTGATGTTCAAAAATTAAACCCACAAAATAAGAATTTACTGCTCCTGGTGATGCCAATAACCATCATCAGCGGCATATAGCAGTATAAAGCAAAAAGAAAAAACCTCACCTTATCTCTCAGCTGAAGCTTCCTTTCTGCTCTCTCGGCCGCATTCACTGCTTCTTTCTCAGCTGCAAAGACATATGAGAAGGGATAACAGCATTACAACTTCAGATACTTAAATCAGTCACTATGTTTAATTTCCAAGCCAAGAAAATGAAACGGAAAAAAAAAACTACATGCTTTTTGCAATGCAGTATCATAAACGGACCTTTCAAATCAGGCTTTCTCTCAACCTTGGTTCTGTTCAATCTATTAACAATCTCATTTATCCGTTTCTCCACTCTCACAGTCCGAACCTAAACCATAATTAGAAAGAAAAAAACCCAAAAATTCCTAATTCAAACAACCATTCACAGTCAAATGAATTCCTCAAATTGGCACCAAAACTCACCATTTTGGAATTATGAAAGCCAACTTGACCAACATCCATAGAAGCAGTTTTCTTCAAATTCGACCATGGAGTATAAACAACATCAATAGTATTCACCTTATTCCCTAACATCACAACAAAACAAACTCATCAAAAACACAACTCCTCTCACAAACCACAGAACGAGCAAAAAAGACGAAATTGCCTTTACGGCTTTACCCTGAATTGCATTGGCTTTAACGAGCTGAGCGCAATCCTCCAAGACACCCTCGCTGATGTCATCAATGGTCTGGCCTTTGTGGAGTCTCAAGTAGACATGGGCGGAGGACATTTTGTCAACGTGAAACCTGCAATCCGGTGGAGGCAACTGAAACAGCACCGTATTACAGGGGAATTGAAGGAGGGAGGGAAGTGTGAGACCTACCAGATGTCTTCGGGGAAGCCATATTTGATGAGCTCCTCGTTCTCGTACTTGTCCAGTCCCATGAAGATGGTGTAGTCGCCTGCTTCTGGGCGGGCCTTGAAGTAAAACACCATCCCTCTTCGTCTGCTTGGTTTAGAGAGAGAGAATATGTGTGAGTTTAGGGTTGTTTTTGAAGTTGATTTTGGT
>CAODLS010556828.1:0-15535 GCA_948243855.1 Flueggea neowawraea | reverse complement strand
AATCTGGTTCATCCTCACTTCCACCTATCTCTATATCCTCCTCATCATTGTTCGTGACATCTCAATTGATAGGGGATAGGCGAAAAAAACCAAGGAGTTCTTCAAGCTCTCATAACGAGTTTGAAGTTTAACTAACCACTGTTTTGAGGTTAGTGGTGATTTTTAGATTTTAGATTTTTGGAAGCAATACAAGATGACATTTCCTACCGTTTCGAAGGTTGCACTCTAAGTACTAGTCGTTCCTGCCTCTACCGTGGCGGTTGAACAAACTTTTAGTAGTGGAGGCAACATTTTAGATTCTAAGAGATCGAGACTAGCTCGCGAGGCGTTGGAAGCTCAAGTTTGTGTTGATGATTGGTCGAGGGCGTTTCAAAGGACTCAAGACCAATTCCATTCATCATCATCCGAAGGTGAGGAGTTATTTGATGTCGCTTCTAAAACAAACACTTCTTGTTGGATCATGGGTGATCAATAATAAGTTCTTTATGTGTTTTGATAATGAGTAAAAGGTTTTGATGAAGAGCAAAACGTTTGAGTTGAAGAGAAACACGTTGGAAAGCTTGGAATTGTTAAATCAAGTCATAGAAGCATCTAACGTACGTTAGAAAATAGGCACATATGTTAGAGAGGGTCTGAATACAAACAGAAGCCACTGGAACCCTCTGAAGCACGTTTCACGTACGTCAGAATCAGTTAACGTACGTGGATGTTCATTGACGTATTCAAGAGTAAAATGTAACGTACGTCATATTGATCTAAAGTACGTGAGATGGAGTTTCACATACGCAAGATACTCCAGATTGAAAACAGAGGCTACTAGATCCTTAACAACGTACGTAGAGGAGATTCAACATACTTCATCTGGAGATGTGGCTATGATCAACGTAAGTCAAGTAATGTTCACGTACGTCTGCTAGAACTAAAGTCAGGTAACGTACGTTAGGCTGTGGTAACGTACGTGAGATTGTCACAGACAGCAGTAAACAGCTTTAAACAGACTCCAATGGCTATATTCTTCTCTCCAACGGTCATATTGATTCAAAGGGCTATAAATACATCAAGAGAAGGGCAGGAACGTGCTGAACAATATCAGAAATTATAGAGCCAAACTCCCTATCAATTTCCATCAAGAAAAACATCAATTCAAGCTAGAGATCAAAGTTCAACCTTCAATCTCAAATATTCAACTCTAGCATACAACTTCATTGTTTGTAAACCAACTGTATACACTTTGAGAGTGTGAGTTAGGTTTGTTGTAAGCCTATAGAAAACAACATTGTAGAGGTTTGTTGTGAACCTAAGTATAAAACAACATTGAGAGAGGTTTGTTGTGAACCTATAGAAAATAAAATTGTGAGGCCTTGGAGGTGTTGAGCCGGAATCAATCTCGTGTATTGGCCTTGTTGGATTGAGCCACAATCAATTATCGATAGTAAAAAGCCTAAGTGAGACTTCGGTAGTGGATGTAGGCAAGGTTGGCTGAACCAATATAAAATCTTTGTGTCGATTTCGCTCTTACTTTTCAAGTCGCTTCTGTTCATACAAAAGCTCATACCGAAATTCTCCAACAAGTGGTATCAGAGTGGGTCTCCAACAAAAAGGCTTAAAATTCTTGGAGCAAATATCTGCATCAACAAAATGAATTTCGGTCCTTCTCCTCCACATGTATCTGGTTCTTCTCTTTATACCCCTCCTTTATTTGATGGTTCAAATTTCAATTCTTGGAAGAAAAGGATGACTATTTTCATCCAATCTTATGATATCGAGCTATGGAAGGTGATTGTTCTTGGTCCAAAAATTTTCAAGAATGAAGATGGCACACCTAAGGAGTATAAAGACTTCAACAATGAAGATTGAAAGTCTCTAAGTCAAAATGTCAAAGCCAATCAACTCTTATATTGTGCTTTGAGTCAAAAAGAGTACAATCGAATCTCCTCTTATGACCATGCCAAGGAGATTTGGGAAATGCTTGAGATTACTCATGAAGGCACAACTCAAGTCAAGGAAACAATGGTTAATATGCTTCTACATGACTATGAGTTATTCTCTATGAAAGAGGATGAAAGCATTAACAACATGCTTGATCGCTTTGTGGAAATCACAAATGGTCTTGCCTCATTTGGAAGACCAATCTCTAATAGCGACAAGGTGAAGAAGATCTTGAGATCTTTGCCTCAAACATGGAACGCAATGGTCACCGCCATCATGGAGTCCAAAGACTTAAATTCTTTGGAGTTTAGTGCTATAATTGGGTCACTCATAAATTATAAGATTGTGCTCAAATTAAGAGATGGAAGATCGAAGCATGGAAAGACATTGAAAACTTCCATTCATTGCCAAAAAGGGGAGAGTGAAGGAGAGACAAACTCCGATGAAGATGAGGATGAAGAGCTAAAATTCTACTCCAAAAGGATAGCAACCTATGAGAAGTTATTGAAAAACAAGAAGCATCAACAAAAAGAGATGGAGAGGTTGAAGGATCAAAATAAGAAAAAGAAAAGAAGAGGTTATAGTTCTTCTTCAAGTGATGATGGAGATCCAATGGCAAATGTATGCTTGTCGGCATATTAGGTACTCCTAATTCTCATTCTTTTATATTTCATGTAATTTTTATTTCTAATTTGATTATTGTTATTTGCATGAATTATTTGATTATGTTGTTTTATATATGTGCATTATTTTGAAACAAAAAGGGGGAGAGCCTATTTTTTTATATATGCACAAATTACTTTCGAAAGAGGGAGTGAAAATGTTTATAGTTTGCTTAATTGTTTAATCTTTTTGATAAATGAAAAAAAGGGGGAGAGTGTTATATGCTTAATTGAATAGGGATAAAAAAAATTTGCATTCACTCTTGCATGTTACTAATCAAATAACAAGGATGAAATCCTTGATCAATAGTGTTGCTCTTGATGTAGCTATTTAATCCTTCAAAGTTTTGTCATCATAAAAAAGGGAGAGATTGTTGGATCATAGGTAATCAACAATAAGTTCCTTATGTGCTTTGATGATGAGCAAAAGGTTTTGATGAAGAGCAAAACGTTTGAGTTGAAGAGAAACACGTTGGAAAGCTTGGAGTTGCGAAATCAAGTCACAGAAGCATCTAACGTACGTTAGAAAATAGTCACATACGTTAAAGAGGGTCTGAATACAAACAGAAGCCACTGGAACCCTCTGAAGCATGTTTCATGTACGTCAGAATCAGTTAACGTACGTGGGTGTTCATTGGCATATGCAAGAGTAAAATGTAGCGTACATCATATTGATCTAAAGTATGTGAGATGGAGTTTCACGTAGACAAGATGCTCCGAATTGAAAACAGAGGCTACTGGATCCTTAACAATGTACGCAGAGGAGATTCAACGTACGTCATCTGAAGATGTGGCTATGATCAACGTACATGAAGTAATATTCACGTACATGTGCTGGAGCTAAAGTTAGGTAACGTACGTCATACTGCGGTAACGTATGTGAGATTGTCACAGACAGCAGCAGACAGCTTTAAACAGACTCCAACGGCTATATTTTTCTAACGGTCATATTGATTCAAATGGCTATAAATACATCAAGAGAAGGGCATGAGCGTGATGAACAATATCAAAAATCATAGAGCCAAACTTCCTATCAATTTCCATCAAGAAAAACTTCAATTCAAGTTAGAGATCAAAGTTCAACCTTCAATCTCAAATATTCAACTCCAGCATACAACTTCATTGTTAGTAAACCAACTGTATACACTTTGAGAGTGTGAGTTATGTTTGTTGTAAGGCTAAATAAAACAACATTGTAGAGGTTTGTTGTGAACCTAAGTATAAAACAACAGTAAGAGAGGTTTATTGTGAACCTATAGAAAATAACATTGTGAGGCCTTGGAGGTGTTGAGCCAGAATCAACCTCGTGTATTGGCCTTATTGGATTGAGCCGGAATCAATCATCGATAGTGAAAAGCCTAAGTGAGACTTAGGTAGTGGATGTAAGCAAGGTTGGACGAACCACTATAAAATCTTTGTGTCGATTTCGCTCTTACTTTTCAAGTCGCTTTCGTTCATACAAAAGCTCATGCCGAAATTCTCCAACACTTCCGACTCCAACGACAAGAGTTAGTTTAGTTTTTTTTACTTATATTTTAATTTATCATGTATTGTTAATTGTTGTATAGTTATATTGTATAATTAAATTTAGTATTGTAGCCACGATATTCTTTCATCATAAGTGAGGGAATCTAATAAAATTTAATGAGTTTTTTTCTAATTTTGTTTAAAATTATGTGGTGTAATTACTAGTAGAATAGTTAATTTGTTTGAAAATTATTAAAAAAATCTTTGGAATAAAATGTATTATATAGTTAATTATTGAATATAATAAAATTTACAAACCGGAAAAAAATTGACGGGATAAATAACGGATTACAAACAAAATTTTGAAAAAAAAAAAAGAGAGAACCGAACCGACGATTGAACCGGTCAAAACTGAAACTGAACCGAATCAAACCGTAAAAATCACGGTTTAATTTTGGTTCTCACATTTAACAAACCAAAACTGGTAGTTCCGAAACCGACAACACCCCTATTTACCCATATCCTAGTCATCGTAATTCTTATTCATAGATTAGTGCCAAATATAAGGATTTAAATAAGAGATTATAAGCCCAAATGGGCATAAGACTACCAAAGCCTAACTGGATTAAACCAAATACAAGGATCAAAGCCCAAACTAAAAACAGGTTTCCATGATGACACTGAACTTGGGGCCGAATTCAATTCGTGAAGACTAAAATGGTATTTTACGGAATTATGTCTCACAATTTAACAGAAATTCCAGACTTAGTCCTCCTGCTGCCCATTTTACAAATTTGTGATCTAAGTGTAGAATTACCATACCTTATTTAAAATTTATTTAAAACTTAATCATTTTCTAAACTTATCTAAAATTTATTTATATATTATTTAAAACTTGAATATAAATTTAAATATTATTTTTTGATTTAAAACTTGAATGTTGTTTATGAATTATTAATATATTGTTTATATAATGTTTTTCTATATTGCTCAAGTATGAAATTACGTAAACTTATTTATATGCTATTTATATGTTTTTTGTTTTATATATAAATAACAAATCAACATATAAATTACAGATTTATTTATATATTGTTTTCAACATAAAAACAATTCAACATATATCTTATTTATGTGATATTTAGTTTATAGATTGTTTTCAACATATAAACAATATATAACATCCAAATAATATATAAACAAAAAGCAACATATAAACAATAT
The DNA here is from genome assembly GCA_948243855.1 of Flueggea neowawraea. Lineage (NCBI taxonomy): Eukaryota > Viridiplantae > Streptophyta > Magnoliopsida > Malpighiales > Phyllanthaceae > Flueggea > Flueggea neowawraea. The sequence continues at coordinate 10,253 of CAODLS010556828.1, read as the reverse complement.
AACATGTCCGTACTGAATAACCTGTTTATACGAAATAAATAACATGTCCGCGAACATGAAAAGTGGCGTGTACGGACAAAATTTTCAAGATGTATCTGTAACAAACATAACATATTTGTACAAAATAATTATTGTAAACTTTAATAAGTGTATTACGTAATTACCACTTGATGATCTGGAAAGGACTTGATGAAGCTCTAGAACGCTGCCACCAGTGAACACAGCACCACAGGGACATTCAGATGCCACTACCAAATCTTCCTTCCAAGCCGTCGAAACTTGATCCGTACAGATCGACCACACGAGCTGTATAAAGTACAATGACAAGGACTTCGTGAAGAACCAAAACAGCTCATCAAATTCCTTCCTCCAGGAACAGAAACAAAGTAAGGATGAACAACCGAACAAGATCAACGTCTTCACATATTTAAGTTAAGACATCAAATCAAATAAAATCTATATGCTTCAAAATAAGTGGAAACATGCTCCACAGATCTACCAAATACTCCAAAATACTCCATGAAAGCGAACTCTAAAGTTCCCATGAGAAAGAACACACTCCATTAAAGAGAACAACAAAAGAGGAGCCAGCATAAGGATAAACTAAGATTTGGCTGTTTATGAAAATTTCCGAAATTTAATTACTAGAAAAGTATGTAACTTCAAAAGTTAATTAATCGAAAAGTCTGATTTTTAGGAAAATTCATTTTCTTAGGGGTATGATAATAATGTGATTTTTTTTATTAATTAAAGACCATAATACCCTTAAAAACAATAATATTATAATTAATTTAAAGAATTAATGTAGTTGTGGAAGATTTTGGTAAATTTTTTTCATAAGAGTGAAGATGAATAATGAGAGATTTTGTATTTAAATTTACAATAAACTTTCAGCTAATTATCCTTGATGTGCTTTTTAATATGGAAAAGATAAATGAGACGGCAGTAGCATTACCATCAGCCTAGTCAAGTATTTGCACGAATAGCAGTTTCAAGAATTAAAACCACGGTATTCAATGAAGCTGTGTAATAAAAAGAGAGGATCCACTGAAAAGGTAGACGTGTAATATAGGACAAAGACGAATAAACTCTGTAACCCAATCAACATTTCCCCCACTTTTGTTGAGCAAATGAATCATGTGATCTTCCTCAATTACCTGACGATGTATGAAATATAACAACATTTAGTCATCTGCTTCTCCAAGTCACAATTATTTAAAAGACCGAATAGAAGAGCATATCAACAAGTGTTATAGCTTCGATTCTGAAGACATGAAGCCATTGCAGTGCTCTATGCTTGCAATGACGCCATTTCGTTTTAAATTTTTTCTAACAGAATCAGTTAATGCGTTGTAATAAGCTTTAGTAAGCTCAACTCTCCCTCTTAATTCTCAGCTAGCAGTTTTAGCAACATGCTTCCATAAAAAGCAACATTATACCTGCTGTCTTGCTTGAACTACATCATGAGGAGGCATCTCTTTGGTCCTAATGTCAATGATAGGGATCAACTCCTTCTTGCACCAAAGATCTTATCATTTCTGAAGGAACTGGAGTTATATCTCTTTTCCATTTTCATTCAAGAGTTCTTACGTGTTTCCATGCCCCTTTAAGATCATGCACCTGCACAGAAAACAAAAGGATGAAGCATTCGAACAAGAGCTAAACCATAACATGAACTTGCTTTAATAAATAAACAAATTTTCTGTTTCCATAAGAAATGAAAATTCTTTGAAATTGACATATTTATATTTACATTGCTGGAATAAGACCTTGAAATTGGCGCAGAAAAATGAAAGCACTCAATTGTAGACAATCACTAACACAGTCAAGGTCTATTCACCATTCCAATCCAAGGAATGCTGCAAATTGAAAAAAAAAATTATTCAAATTAGAGGTCCAATTTGGAACAAAAATACTCAATCCAAAAGTATTCAAGAAAGTAAAGAAAAACACCAAACATTCAGATTAATTAATTAGAAGTCTAAAATTTAGAATTGTAAGAGAGAACATCCAAAGTGATCCATAAACTAGTCTTGTTCATAAACGACGAAACATAACCTGTAAGCGAATCCAAACAAGATTTTTAAAAATTATAAGACAGAAGCTACCATTTTTCAAAAGTTAAGACACAAAAACAAAACATGTGATTAGAAGTAGCGATGGTAACTAATACTATAAATTAAACCCAAACAACAGATAATATAAGCATTAACATCCCGCAAGGAATCAAACGACCCCCAAGCACTGAGATTTGTATCCAATTTGTCTACACCACATTATCCTCTTATCCTTGAATTTAGAAGCAATGATCGCCCATGTGCCATTCAAATATCAACAACCAAAACATTCAACATCAGTAACAACACTAAAAGAAGCCTATATCAATGAACCACAAAACAGAGAAGATTAGTGACCTTGTGATCATTAAATCTTAACAACAGAAACTTTCTTGCTTAATCCATATAACTACTACATACATCAGCACAACGGAATTCAAGAATTATGAGTAATTAATAAAAAGAACTCACCTTAAACTTACTTTTGCGAACAGAAAGCAAGCAATAACCCTGTTCAAAAATTAAAATTGCAAGATTAGCACATCAGGAAAAAAGAATACATACAAATCTCTGAGACAACAAGCAAATTTCATAGAATTCTCACTTCAAAAATATAGTAAAATTTGGTGAAACAAAAAAAATGCTCAATGACGAACAACAAAAATAACGACAGTAATTCTAAAATATAAAAAATTACTATTTTGAAGTATAAAAAGGTCAGAGTAATCAAGAGGGAGCCGATACCGACGGTATGGATGGTGACGATCTTGCCGAGCTTGATTATGTAGAGTTCGGTGGTTTTACGCGTAGAGTCGAGGCCAACCATCAGGCCCCTCATCTCCTTCTTTGCGAACAGCTGATTGAACAATCTCGTCAACATAAGCCCCATCTCTCTCGTTGTGTACGTGCATCTGATTAGTTTTGGAAAGACAGAAAACAAATGAAAAATCTACAATAATTATGAAAGAAACAGAACTTACAGTAATGGAGAGATGCAGATCGGAAGGATGTGTCAGACAATGACGAAAGGATGAAAGGGAGGAAAAGTGAGGCGTGCTATGGTTTTTCTTGAAGAAGAGGTTCTGTTCTTCGTGTGGAGAAGCTCTGCAAATTCGTGCGAAAATGAAAATACATGGAAGAAAGGGTGAGAAGAAAAAAAAGAGTGAGAGGTCATTTCATGACTCAGGCAGAAAAAACTTCAGTCCCCTGTGGTTTCTCTTCCCAGTTGATCAAATAATGGAAACCAAATACTGCTAGGTAACTATCTTCCCCAATAACTCATGTCCCCTCCAAAGTTCCCCCATACCAAACAAAGCCAAAGTTGAGAAAATTGATACCAGCAGGAACCCTGCCGGAAAAGATGAGAAGAATCCTTGGCTCAACCAGCAACAGAAGACTCTAGATAGAGATGGCGAAAAGTGTTATCCAAGGGACATAAGAATCACGATTCATTTATCCCGTTTGAGTTGCAAGCTAATTAGATACCATCAACCAGTCATCAACGGAGATTCTTGCACCACAAGAATTGTCCTTTAAGCAGACTGCAAATCGCAGCTCTCCACAACGGGTTTATGATTGCAGCAAATATTTAACAATTACCAAAACACATTACCATCTCATTTATAACCTCCACCCACACAAAATAATCAAATGCATTACAAACAAGACCATAAATGAAACTAAATGGACTCACTAAAAGTCAAACACACCAAGAACACCAACAATCCAACCCTGTAAATGAAATAAAAACGACTCGCTCAACTCACTGTAACAAGCCAACACAACATAGGTTGAACCAAGAAGAAATAGAAACAAGAATTTATTTCATTGAAACGTAATGATCAAACATCAACTCGTTCATAATGTTAAAAACCCAAATTCACCATTGGATTGTATACACATAATTTATATACTCACGAATCTCATCTTCAACATTCAACAAGCAACAAACCACAATCCCATCGTTATCAGTAATCAGCACGATAATCACTGTAATCATCGCGTGCTGCAATGTCATTCTCAACCTTCTCTGCAATCTTCTCTTCCTCGTACTTCAATCCTTCCTCCAATGCCAGTCCACCTAAAGCCCCAGCCACGGCTCCCACTGCCATTCCCGTCCCGAACCCCATCTTCCCTCCACTTCCTTTCTGCCTCTGATCGTACGGCGTATAATCAACTGGCGCAGACGGCCCTCCGTAACCGCCTGGTCGATCAAAGAAAGGCCTCGGAGGCATCGGCGGTGGCGGAGCAGAAGAATAATACCCCGAATAGTACGGCGGAGGAGGAGAAGAACTATACTCTTCGTGGTAAGATCCATACGGTTGCGGCGGCGAAGGTGATGGAAGAGGAGGCAACGTAGCGTACCGGTAGTCAAGCGGCTGTGGCGGCGGCGGCGGCATAGGGGCAGAGCTGTAATAATAGCTTTGTGAAGGGGCAATATGGTAATCTTGAGGAGGTGGCAAGGGTCTTTCACGCACACACAGCTTTATCCTGATCTTACCTTGCGGACGACCTGATGGACGGGTTAACTCATAGGTTCGGATCCGAGACGAGTCATGGGGTTCGGGTAAATCCTTCAACGCGACTCGGAGGGTGCCGACGAGGGGCTTGGGGGTTTCGCTGGGCTTGGAGTGGAAGATCTCTAGGGTTATGTAGGAGTCATAGAGAGGCAGAGTAAGAGGGAGCGTGAAACGTTCGTTCCAAACAGGTCGGGTTGAGCCGGATTCGTCGGATTTGGTTGCGAGCCTCCGGTCCGGGTCCACCCAGAAGACGGCGTAGGGTTTGAGATCGCCGGTTTTCCAGTTGACATTCTTTATGTGCTTGGCGGAGATTATCGTGAGATCGAGATCAAGTGGTTTCGGAGGTAGCGGCCGAGATGTCGCCATCGATGGTGGCTATCGTGCGCCGGGAGTGCTGATGTTTCGTATTTGTGCAGTTGGTGTGTGGAGCTGGAGAGAGAAGAAAGGAGATTGTTGGGAGATTTACTGGAGTAAAGGGAAGTGGAGATTCGTTTTGGATATTTTCGGCCAAATGACTGTTGTGTCCTTATCGGATTATTTTGGGCCCTAATGGGCTGACTAATATGGACGGGCTTAAAGCCTCACTAATCTAGCGTGCTGCCCATCGTGTAATTAATGCAGAAAATTGTGAGTTAATTATTACTAATTCTTTATATGCAACTTTTTGTCTCTCTTTTAAAAAATACAAAAATATAGCTTTTTATGTTTATTTTTAAAATTAGGACTTCTTTAAAACTAAGTTTTTAAAATAATATAAATTTTCAATTTCTCGATTATTTTTTTATTTTTTATCTCCTTAGGTTCTCTCTTCTCTTCCCCCTCTCTCTCCCCTCCTCCCAAATACTAGCATTGTCCCTCTCAATCTCTCTCCCATCCCACCCACCCCAAACCCTAGCCACCCCACTGTTCCCACCGTCATCATCCACTTCTCCCACCCTCTTATGTCGCTTCTCCTTCTCTTTGTAGTCTCACGCTCTCTTTTCTCTCTTTGGATGCCTCTCCTCTCTTGTTTTTGTCTCGTCGCGAAGCCGCCGCCTGCTCTCTCTATATGCTTCTCTGCCCCACTCGACGATGAGTCCTTGAAAGGCGATGGCGACTTGAAGCGTCGTCTCGACCTTGTCTAACGTCGACGCCTAGATCTCTCCTCGACCTCGACAGACGACGCCTCGATCTCGCCTTGACGAATAATCGATCTCGATCTCAATAGGCGATGGCAAATGGCAGTGACTTCTATGGGTGGTGAGGTTAAGCCGATTGCTAGGGTTGTGTTTTTAGGTTTTAGTTATTTACAATTATGCCCTGTTATACATTTTTCAGTCTTTTTGTTTATTTTTAGAAAATGTTATTGTAAAAAAATTTAAAAAGTTTTTTAAATTTAATTTTACTAATTGTTACAGGTTTTAAACATTTTCAGTAATACTTTTACATTTTTTAAACTATTATTATTTTTTGAAGTTCACCATAATGTATGTACACCGTTGTGAACCATTGTGAACCTCAAAACCGCTTAAAAATGTTTTCAAGGAAAAATTTGTTAAATATTTCAAAAAAAAACATTTAGACTTGTTTAAAACTTTTGGATTGTGTGAACTATTGCGAAAAACTTGTACTCTATTGTGAACTTCAAAATTTAGAATGTCAAATATTTTGTGAACCATTGTGAACATCAAAAAAATATCAAAATTAAAAAATATGAATTGTATGCTCTATTTGTGAACCGTTGTGAACCATTTAAAATGGTTCACAATAATGTACAATATAATATACATCATTTTGTGAACCATTGTGAACTCCAAAATCGACCCAGAAAAAATATATTTTTTGAGGATAAAATTCGTTTAAACTTTCTTAAAAGATTTTAAAAGATTTCATTTAGACTTTTTAAAAAATAAGAATTATGTGAACCATTTTGAACCTTTTAAAATATATATTGTGTAAACAAAAAAAATACCACACATGTGAACTATTGTGAACAAAAAAAATTGATAAAATTAAATTTTTTAAACAAAATAATTAAATAGAAAATCATTTACACTTTTTTGAAAAAATGAACCGTGTACTCTATATGTGAACTGTTGTGAACAAAAAAAATAAAATCTGGACTAAAAATATTTTTAATTAAAAAAATACAATTTCTCACCAAAAAATCAATTTCTCGCAAAAAATCGTTTTTTCGTGAAAATGGGCAATTTTCTCATGTTTTTCCAAAAATGGCATTTTGGAGATTGGTCTCTTCCTTGTTTTTATTTTTAGAAACAAGTTTCCTGTTGTGACAAAATTAAAAAGTGACATTTTATTTTAGTATAAATGTCTACTTTTTTCTTAATTATCTAGGTATCTATTTAAAAATTTAGATTTACAATAATAGCACCTATAGTTTCAAAATTATAAGAATATAATTTTTCAGTTTTAATTTGTAAGAACATCACTATCAAAAGTCCAAACTTTAAAATATCACATTTATAACACAATTGAGACCCCTGAAGACCGTTAAAGACCTCCAATGGAGACCCCTGGAGATCTACAATGAAGCCTTCAGATGACCTCTGGAGATCTCCAATAGAGATCGCTGGAGACCTCTGGTAAAGACCCCTAAAGACCTCCAATGAAGCCTTTAAAAGACCTTTAAAGACCCCAATGGAGACCCCTGGAACTTTCAATGAAGCCTTAAGAAGACCAGTGGAGACTTATAGAAATCTTTTTCTGGTATTTTTAAAATTTAATGTTTTCATGTTTCTAATTATAGAAATTTGTTTGGCAATTTTAATTTTTATATTTTTATATTTTTAATTAGAATAAATATGTGATTTTCTCGAAAATTGTTGGTAAAGATATCAATCATGAAATTAAAGAAGGCAACATAAGCATTTAACGAGCGGTTGAATAGTACGTGGGCAATTAAGGGGCACCAAATATAATCTGGACGATAAAACATTTTTTTGGTGCCAAATTATAGTATGTCGACGACTGCTTCGTTCAATCTTTCAATCCAAAAAATGTAGTTTATTAGTGAGATTTTCTTTTAAATGTCAAAAACTGAGTTATTTGGTATTTGATTTTTGTATATTAAACTTCTAATTATGAAAATCTATCAAATATTTTATAATCTAAATCTCCTATTACTTTGATAGCACCTATGATATAAATGTCTCAAAAAATATCATATTACACGTGTAATTTGTACTTACTCTCTTACAATATTATGGCGTATTTTTTATTTTGAATGTTTCAAAATATAAATATTTTTTATTTTGTTAATTATTGACAAAACTACAATACTGGTTTCAATTAATTTAATTGTTGAGTTTTTTTTGAAATCATTTCATTGTTGAGTTTGATAAATATTAATTGTTATTTTTTTAAAAAAAAATACTGATATAACTGGAAAAATTATAGAATTGAGTGAAATCAACTATAAAAATTATTGTTTTTTAATTCAAGTGTAAAATGATTAATAATATCTATAAAATTAGAAGAACGGAAGCATAAGTTTGACTTTGTAGAATACAAAAAATTAAAAAACATTAAAAAAATCATCCTATATGCAAAAATAAAATGCAAATAGAATACAATGCAAATAAACGAGCTCTAGTGATTAGGGCTGGATTTGAGCCGAGGTTTGAAGTAGTCAGGCTCGGATTATTAAACTATTTAGGAGGCTTGCGAGTTGTTCGACTCGTTTAAATGTCTTGTGAACTTGACTCATTTAAGATTCGTTTAAGTATTTCGCGAGCTCGGCTCGTTTAAAGCTTATTTAAGTGTCTCGCAAGCTCGACTCGTTTAAAAACTAATTTACAATTACAATCAAAAGTTAAAATATCAAGTCTTTAAACAACAATTCACGACATAATCTAAATATAAACATAATCCAAAATTAAAATATAAACATCATAATCCAAATATTTAACTTAATCCAAATATAATCCAACATCACAAAAATAAATAAATAACAACAAAGTAACTTTTATATAAAAGTGGAATACAAGATGCACAGTATTTAATATTTAGTTTATTTATTACAAAAGATATATATTATATAAATAATATAAATGAGTATGTTTGTGATTTTTTATTAGTTTGTTCGTGAGCTTATTTATAAACACATATAAGAGGTTATAAGCGAACCAGTTTATGAACACATATACGAGTCTATTTGCAAGCGTGTTTATGAATATTTAAACGAGTCTATTCACGAGTTTATTAATGAACACTTAAAAAAGTCTGTTCAAAAGCTTATTAACGAACCTATAAATGAATTTATTTGTGAATTTTTAAGCTGAATTTTTAAATATTTAAACCCAATTCTTTTATTAAAATAAATTTAAAATTTTATTTAAACTCAACTCATTTATTATCATATTAATTTATAAACGAACTTTTATTGAAACTAATTCGAAGCCGCTCCGATCATTTTCACTCATACTAGTAATTATTCTGAAACTCTTTCCTCGTTTTCTTGGGAGTTGGGACTATTCAAAAAACATGGACCTGACAAGGACAGGCGCGTGGCATTTAGCAAATCAAAGAATGGCCAAAGAGGACAAAAGAGTAAAATCACAAAATCCTAACAACAAACTTGCACGTTATATCACGTTTTATAGCTTTCTTGAACGGAACGACGGAACCGCAGGCGAACAGAAGAAATAGACAGAAAAATGATGGCATCCTCCACCTCTTCTCTCGATGCCTCTCAGGCCTCAGCAATATGTCTATTAGTAGTCCTTTTTTATTTTCTTTTCCTTCCTTCATTTTCCCGGGAAAGTAAGTAACTATACCTTCTAACGATTAATTTTCCCGAGAAAACGGAAAAACATGTCAGACGCCTTGATCAATGGACTCGCCGGAGCTGGCGGAGGGATCATCGCTCAGCTCATCACATATCCTCTCCAAACTGTACGGTTTAGATCTTTCGTGCCTTCTTCAACGAATTCGTCTACTTTCCGTTTATTTTTTATTAGTTTTACATTTGTGTTGACTTACTTGTGTAGGTAAATACACGGCAACAAACCGAGCGTGATCCGAAGAAGGCGAAGAGTACGCTCGGAACTATAGGGCAAATTGTGTCAGGTTCCTTACATGTTAATACTGGATTTCTTGTTTTTTGAAGTTAAAATTTAGCTAAATCAATGTTTTGGTGTGTTTTTTGCTTAAATGTTGATATCGATGGACAGGTTATAAAGCACGAGGGGTGGGAGCGGTTATACGGAGGATTAATGCCTTCTCTTGTCTGTACAGCTGCTTCTCAGGTCAGGATTTTGATTTTTAATTGGTGTAATATATTTAATTGGTATAATTTCCTTTAATTCGACTTGAATAGACGTTTAGGGGATGCTGGTGTGTGTTTCATTGAAAAATGTCGGTATGGGCTGTTTGGTTGGTATTAATGTGACTTAGCTGTTGAAATGAGGGTATATGAGTGTGTATGGAAAAAAAAAAAAGCAACTGATATGTTTGGAAGTTGAATTTTATCCTGCAATAGTTCAGTTTCAGAATAGATGTATTTCGATTCTCAATGAAAACTGTTTCATGGTCCCGCTGATTGTGGAAGATTTATTTTCACTTATGTGACATATTGTCTAGGTCCATTTTGTTTTGTGTCAGATCGTCACTGCTGATAAATACCACTGAATTTCTCTACGCTCTTGACATGTTACTAGCATCTAGGCTAGGCCTCTGT